>CAESWR010001544.1:56107-69040 GCA_903171835.1 Mullus surmuletus | reverse complement strand
TCACACATTGGAAACGGGGGGGAAAAAAACACACTCTACATTTGCGCTGGAGCAGCTGGACCTGCTCAATTTTGGTAGTTGTACAACGGATGTGTTTTGAGTAAGTCCTCACTCTGAGGCACGCGCAAGCCCTTCCCCCCAAACCCCCCGACCCCAATATTAAAGCTTCCCAAAGCTGGATTTACTTAAGAGGTTAATAACCACCCTCCTAAGACCCTTTAGCGGGACAGCGGTTACATGGGTAAGTGAAGCAAGGTAGCTGACAGGCTACTTTGCTTTTACAGGAAAATTCCACCAGTGTCAATGTGTGTACATCTTCACATCAGATTAATTCTGGAACCTGAATGCAAACCAACGCTCAAGCAATATCATTTTGAGTCTAAATCAAGGTATCTTGAAGAACGTGCCTGTCAGCACCAATACCACAAGAAACGCTGAGCAAACAAGTTGTGTCAGGCCAATTTCTGGTTTCTAAATGTCATGTACCAAAGGGAAAGATATATATTTTATATGTGATTTTGAAGTAACAGTTTGACATGCTTTCATTCATAGTTCTTTCATTCATTCAAAACATAGTTCAATTCAGTGGGTTTCAGTGTGACCACTTTGAACAATAGGAACACTGAGCTACATCCTTGGTTTGTCAACATTCAAGGTATTTCTAACATGTTTCTGTGACAACATTTTTAATCTCTGAGTTAATCCTACTTAAACGGGCACTCTATGAACTACATTTGGGGCTTTTCCAGTGCCATACTCAACCTTTTTGGCTTTTCCACTGGGAAAAAGTAAGTTTGCTGGAGAATGTGTCTATGAGCACCGCTACCACTCACATAATAAAGAAAGACGACTTTTCATTAAGCTGATTGAACAGGAGAGGTACATCTTTTACCTATAACTTTGACGAGTAAGTATGAGTTTCAAATGTTTTCCTAAAGTATTTAGAATACTTCTTTTTTCTGTAATGTTTTTATCTTTATTTTAGTGTTGCTCCTGTGACAAGTGAATTTCCCTGATTTGACATTATGACAACAGATGTTTAATGTATTTAAACTGCAGACTTAGACTGCTCAGCCATCCTGACGTTAAACAACAAAGATAGCTGAAGAAAACTGTGCAGTGGTTAACTGTGTGATTGGAACACTCTTTTCTCTTTCACACAGTTGGTGTCAGTCCTCAGTCAGTACTCCACTGTCCTTTATCTACTCTTTCAAGTGTGAAAAGTCAATATTAGCAAATTTGCATGTTTAGGATTCAATAAAGTCCTACTTGATTTTGTATCTGAATGATAAAGGCAAGCAAAGAATGCAACCAGTCAAGCTTTTTGGGCGCTAAAGACGTATCCCTCGAAGTGCGCAAGGGTGAAATCCAGCAATGCCATTTTATTGGAAGAGAGAAGGTGAGTTAAGTTAGCCGAAGATGGCAGAGAATATCATCAATGGTAACAGTAGACGGTAACGCCGTGTGTGCCATTTTGCCGCTGTGCTGTTCCATTGCAGGGTTTCTCACAACAAATCTTATTTAATGCCTTTTAATGCCCTTTTTGCCGCTTAAAACAAATGTAATGCCCATGTCCAACTGCAGATAGTTTATATCTGCAAAATTGTAAGAATTTGACAAAGCCAATCTAGAATATTTGAGAAAATCTAAATCTGTTTTTCCGTCAAGTGTATTACATTTTCAATGCCTTTGGACATTGAATATAATTCTTTTTATTGCCATTTATGGCCTTAATTTTTGCTAAATCTATCTAATGACCCGTGGAAACCCTGCTTTGGACTGCTTGCTTGTTTTTGTATTGTCTATCAAATTATATGTGAATGCTGCACTTTTTAGCAAAGTGTCTGAGTCATAAACACTATGAAAATGAATATATTGCTTCTTGGGATAAATTGTTGGCCGTGCCTCGAGGTTAAAGCGAGTTGGGCAATTTCCATGATACTATCAGACGTTGCCTAAGTGTGTCTGCAGATATTCGGTCGGTCTATCAATCTCTACCATTTAGTCTTCAAACTTATCTACGCATCAGTTTGATCTGAGTCCCTCCCAAAGAGAGTATCCAGATGATTAATTTCCTTGACATTAGCTACCTCACATCACTCCTCTTTTTAAGGTCAACCAAACAAAGTGGGAGCTGGACATCTGTATGTTTTCAAATGAGCATCACAGCAGACTGTCTGGGCACAAACTGTCTGGAAAAGGGTGCTACACAGAGATTAATCGACCATCTTAATTACTGCCCCCACCTCTGACATCAATCATAGCCCCTTCCTGTGTGGCAGCGTGTAGGCGGGTAAGTGTTTAGCTTAAGCTGGTTCCTCCGTGGTCTTGTCAGACTGTGATTCATAGCGTTTCACAACCAACACACACCTTAGGCGGAGGACGCTCTATGTGCAATTGTGTGTGTGGATGTCTGTTTGTATTTTTCTAAAAATATATATTCAATTTTAAAAAATCTATCTTGTACATGTAAGATCCAGAATATTGTTGTGTGTTTTCTGTGCATCTTTTTACATTTCTGTGTGGGAACAGTTTCTTGTGAATAACAGTGACGCAAGACTTCATGATTCCAGTAAGAGTAATTGAAAGAAGCGGAGGAGGGGAAGGGGGCCGAGCCAGCAGATCATAAAACATTTCACTACACCGAATAAATGAGTACATATTCAGCAAACACAAAGTTAGTTTTATTTGCTCATGACTCATAAAAGGCATATCGTAACTCAGAGTTTTGATTCATTGGCCATGTCTAAATAACGGCATTGCCACTGGCTTCTTGATCACTCTAAAAGCCCAATGGCGTCATAGCTGTCATTCAAATCGTCAAGCTTTCCATTTGTAGGCGCTCTACCATTTAAGCTAATTCCCCTTCCACAGAAAAATACCTGTGGCATACACACCCACAGTCTGCCCACAGACAGTGGTGATCACTAGTTGTTGCTGAGATTTGCCCACTCTGTACCTCTATCACACACACACGCACGCACGCACGCACGCACTCACACACACACACACACACACACACACACACACACACACACACACACACACACACACACACACACACACACACACACACACACACACACACACACACACACACAAATAAGCAAGCCTGAAGGTGACACAAGACTGAGGAGATTAATGTGACAGCATACTGGGACAAATATAAATTAACCACTGAAAATCAATGTAAACCAGCTTGAATGATTATTCTTGGTTGGAATTTATCTTAATCTGTATTTCTTAAACTTGATGCAACTTCTCCAAGATATACTCAAAATATGAAGCAACCAGTGCAAGATTTTTTTTTTAAAGGAATATCTCCAGCAATTTTACACTTGCTGATTTAGGAGATGCCTTAAAGTTGAAAGTCCAAACAAAGACACTGTAATCTGCAAGGTTTGCATTTCATTCTGCTTCTCAGGTCCTACCTTGCTTTCTCATCTGCCAAAGTCTACAAGGTTGTGTGTTCAGAAGTGGGAATCGTCCTGAACATAGCTCCTGTCACCTCTACTCTTGGAACAAAAGTCCAGTTGGTATGAGTGTGCCATATCCTGACAGAGATCAACCATCTTTACAGAGTGTTCCCTACCTTGAACACAAAAGCTTGGCCCTTTTGACTTAGGGAGGCGTTGACCTATGACCAAAGGTTCGATGGGCTGTGCACATGGAAGCTAACAGACACACACATTACTGGTGTTGGATAATATCAGCAACTGGTTCCCGATTTCCAGTAACTGTGGATTCCACAAGTCATATGCTGTGTCAGTTCATGACTGCTAAGCCATCTGTTGCCATGCCAAGTGAGCAGAGCTTATCTAATTCTGTCATGGTGAAATATGATAAGCACATAACAGACATTTGACTGTGAGGACAGAGCTGCATTTTTACAAGTTCAGCTACAGTGGCGGTTCTACACTGAAAACTTCTGGGAATGCACATCAATGCTCGAGGTATTTTTAACATTGTATTAAAAACGTTCGATGTTTGACTTAAATGGACTAATAAACTAAAACAATCCTCCCTCATTGTTCACTGTTGCTTATCCGGTGTTTACGTTTGTCCCGTCGGGGCTTCCTCCATTTACGTGAGTTTCCCTTTGGTTAAAACTCTGCTGCCACAACAGCTGATCGCTAAATGTTTACCGTGGCTGCAATGTTGTTTATAGGTTGCCGATGGAGCACCCATAGTCGCTAAATATCCATTTCCTGTGACACGCAGTGCGTCACTCAACCCCCGATGCAGAAGTATGGTGGGTCGCAAGCCGTCGCCAAGGCTCACCGGACAAGTATAAAGTTGGCTTTATTGGAGAATGCGGGCATTGATCCGACTACTTCTCGCAGGCTAAGCGAGCGCTCTACCATTTGAGCAAATTTCCCACAAGGCAGGCACTATAGTGACAGTTTTTTCTTGTTTTATTTTTGCTTTCATGGACAAAACAAGCAAAGAATATGGCCATGGTACTGAATTTTCACTTGCCAACATTAAGGATGCAAGATTCTCTGGCAGTTGATGACAAATTTTCAGGTTGAGTTAATAAGAGTACTGTCAGAAGTGGGATTTGAACCCAAGCCTCCAGGGGAGACTGCGACCTGAACGCAGCGCCTTAGACCGCTCGGCCATCCTGACTCAAAAAGTATTACTCGGACATGTATTATTCGCAAACTTACTTGCCCAAAGTGCAGTTGGTTTGATTTGGAACTGTACAGAGTACATTGTCACTTTGCCAATACATAAGTTACTTTTCACAGCATTTTAAAAGTTTTCTGGAGAAGGTCTGCATCAAAATGATGACCGCTGGAGTGTTCAGCGAGCACACTACAATTTGAGCTATTGACTGTCATGTATCATCACTTTACAGCTGGTGATTTATCTATTTGATCTGTGATTTACACGTTGCTAAACAAGCAGAGCAGCTAATGGGTAATTCAGCCAGGTACACACTCTGATGCTATCATCGTGTAACATGGTAAGTGCACAACATGCATTACTCCCAGTCAGCGACAAGTCAGTGGATTACAACCACCAACCTGCTGCTGTCAATAAGTACTGCTGTCAGAACTGAGATCCAAACCCATGCCTAGAGGAGCAACTGCAACCTGAGCGCAGCACTTTACTCAGCCATATAGACATAAAAAGGTTTTTTTGGTGTTCATTCTGCTATTTGTATGCTTTTTTATCTTTCATTTCTATTGCTTTCTATTGCTCCAACGCTAGAGGACACATTTTGTTTAAATTATAAAAGTTTGCTGGAGAATGTTTGTATCAGAGAAACTACCACTGGCATAAAAAGCAAAGAATAGGAGAGGTATATATGTTGTGACTGTCATAAGTAACTGTGCGTTTAGTGCATAATGTTGTGCATATACTGAAAACACTTACTGGAGAATGCGGGCATCGATCCCGCTACCTCTCACATGCTAAGCGAGCGCTCTACCATTTGAGCTAATTCCCCTTCTTTAAACAACACGTTATCGTTTTTCTGAACTTCAATACCTTATTGAACCACCATTGATCCTACTACGTTTATTCTGAATTCATAACGTATGATGAGGGTGGGATCATGTGAAGGCTGCGCCCGCTGAAGGATGCAGCCCCTACATTGGGTCACAGTTATTATGTATCTATGTTGTCATGGAACATGATCTGTGCACAACATGCATTAATTTGAGAAGTCAGGTGATTCCAATCTTCAGCTGTGATCAAGATAAACAGATGTCATAGGTGGAATTTGAACTGATGCCTCTGTGGGAGAATGTGACCTGAACTCAGTGCCTTAGATCACTGGACCCTCCTGGCTGGTTCATGTTTTTTGGGGAACATCATATTGAAAACATTCACTGGTGAATGCAGGAATCAATCTCACATGCTAAACCATTTGAACTAATTCGTCCTGACTCAAAAGATACGGTAACAAGAGAACAACATACGATAACACCATTTGAGCCAATTCCCCTTCATGGCTTCACATCAGGGGTTCAAGGGTTCGAATATTGGATATTGCATTTTTTTTTAATTATCTACATCAAAAGAAAGCAAACGTTTAACAGGTAGTAGGCAGGTCGGCCATCGTGATTCAACTCTATGACCAACAGTATTTCTTCAATCAGCTACAACATTCAACATGTCTAGCGTAGTGTAGAATTCTAGCATCGATCAATTACTTGGTGAGCGCTAAACCATTTCAGCTGATTCGACCTCATGCAATACACATGATAACAACAACTGGGATTAAGAATGTAATCGGCTTTTTTTTCTTTTATTGAAAAATACATCTAATCTATGATGACCCACATGCATAGTATGTAGTAGTTTGCCAACACTTAAGTGCACAACATGCATTTCTCTTAATCACTCATCTGTTGAAGACAAGTTTCAGTGGCAGTCAAGAAATTGTTGATGTCAGAAGTGGGATTCAAAATCCAAGCCTCGAAGAGAGACTGACCTGAACGCAGCGCTTTTGACCACTCAGCCATCCTGACTTGGCAAGGTATAACAGTGGTTCATTCAGGCATACGAATACTCTTCAGCTTTAGTCCTGCTGGTTTCAGTGTAAACACTGCCCTTTATAAAAACTTTACTTTTTTTGTTACTATTTTTTTCTCAGTTATTTGATCTCAATTGTTTCTCAATTGAACAGAGCCTATGTATTGGGACACAGCTTGGCCATCCTGATTAGTACGCAAGTAAGATCAGGGATAGATTTGTGTATCAGAATGGGTATTAGGGTTTCATTTTGGGATTGGAATGCTCTCACACGTTCAGTTCAGTCGGTTTCATTGTGAACACTGTACTTGGTTTCGATGGAACGCTGTGAACTACATTCTGGATTTGTAAACACTCAAGGTATTTTCAACATGATTCTGTGGGCACAATATAACATTTTGCCAGAGACTGTGTGCATGAGTTACCATTTGAATTAATTCTGCTTCAACTGGAACTATACATTTTCCTTTACCATTGTGCTGAAAACAAACACTGGAGAGTGCGGGCATCGATCTCGCTACCTCTCGCATGCGAAGCGAGCGCTCTACCATTTGAGTTAATCCCCCCCTCATGGCATTAATATTGCCCTTCAATTTTCACAATTTCAACTGTGACTTTGCGATTGGCTTTTGCATGTATTTTGCTTCCTTAAAAAAGGACATCTAATCTGATGAACTACATACGGTGTAAGGCCAAAACTAATGATTATTTTGATTGTTGATGAATCTATCAATGAAAAGACACCATGCAGCACGACTCCACACTGCTCTGCTTTAACTCTTACAACCTCGGCAGTTCCTGTAGTACATTAGTAGTGAGCTGTCACAATGGGATGTTATTAAAGCTCTAATTTCATGTTGACAGTTTTTTGTTGTCAAAATTAAATTATGTCCACTGATTGTTGAAGCCCTAGTAGAGTACATAGTGGAAAACTATCAATTTGCAGACACTCAAATGGACTTCGCTTAATCAGTCATTTGCTCCACATCCAGAAATGTTCATTAAGCACCATGCTGGAAACAATAACTGGAGAATGCGGGCATCGAGCCCGCTACCTCTCGCATGCTAAGCGAGCGCTCTACCATTTGAGCTAATTCCCCTTGAAGGAGAGCAAGAAGGGGGTCATTCTAGAACTAGCATGGACACCAATACTCAAAGGTATTCTTAACATCATTTTGGATCTAAATTATAAAAGTGTCCTACAAAATGGTATGGTATGGTCTGTGCATATTTAAGATCTACCCTGAAAACCCTCCCACCCGCTCTACGATTTGGGATTGAGATGCTCTCATACGTACAATTCAATTTCATTGTGAACACTGTACTTGGTTAAGATGGAAATACTGTGAACTCAATTTGTCTAGACTCAAGGTATTTTTAATTTTTTAAGGTATCATTGTGTGGCCACAATTTAAAACTTTGCCGGAGAATGTGTGAATGAGTTACCGTTTGAGTTAATTCTGTTTCAACAGGAACTATAAATTTCCCTTTAGCATCAGGCTGAAAACTAACACTGGAGAATGCGGGCATCGATCCCGCTACCTCTCACATGCTAAGCGAGCGCTCTACCATTTGAGCTAATTCCCCTTCATGCAAAACCACCCAACGAATATTGAATTTTCTTCATCCCTCCTTTTATGAAGGTTTTCAGTTTTGCAGGTTCCCTTGCTTTCATTAAAAACAACACAGGAAATTGTTTGTCATAGATATTTCTAGATGAAGTGCTTGAAGCAATTCAGCCACATATGTGGAGTTTCGCTTATGTGCCAACATTGAAGACTCTCTCTGAGACTCTGCGTCTGCCATTAGTTAATGACAACCTTAAATTTTGACAAAGAAAGATAGATGTCAGAAGTGGGATTCGAACCCACGCCTCCAGGGGAGACTGCGACCTGAACGCAGCGCCTTAGACCGCTCGGCCATCCTGACTCTGAGCATATCACTTTGGGGACATTAATAGATAGCACGTCTCTCACATCTTAAACCAGTTGGTTTGAGAGCAAAATGTCTGTCCTAAGTGCTTGTCAGAGAATCATCAATAGAGCAAGAAATAATCCAGCTGCATACACTTTAGGACTGTCCTCTGCACTCTCAATCCAACGCTTCTGTGCTGCAACACTCATCTTATTCAACCACTTGCAAACACCCAGACGCCCTCCGCTCAGCTCTATAAATACATGCCTCTTCTATTTTTGACATGCACTTTATCACGCTGTGCAGATCAAGCACGGTGGGGGGTATGACTTCAATTTGACTGATGATGACAAGGACTCACAGTCCTTTGCGTTTGTCTTTCTTAATTGCATGGTTTCACATATTCATTCTGCCACATAATACGTGGGTTTTATTAGCTGTGGCACTGGTTTCATCATTGCCCTGCTGGAAGTCTCATCCTAAAGAGCAGGTCACTGGTGTATGACAATCTTCGACACCGACAGAGCCGTGCTGCACGCATAAGCAAAAGTCTTGGTACTTTCCCATCTGTGATCTGAGACGAATGTCCATTGCTACAGAGATGGATGATTCATTCCCACAGCTCAAAGACATACAGCTCACCCACACTTACACGCAGGGGCAAGCACGTGTATACAAACACCGGCTTAAGTCAACAGTTGAGTCTGGCACAAAAAAAATACGTGCTACACATTTATCAGCTCCGGAGCATCAACACTGTCTATGCGCAAACACAGTAAAAAAAAAAACATGACTTCATTGTTTACCCCCAAGACAGCGGCGGCTTCACAGGCGAGGCATAATTAACATGGTACACACACACACAACACAGAGCAGGAAATAGAGATCATCTTGCTAATATGGTCACATCCATCAGCGGCTATCTGTCCTGGTGAAAAGTCTTTTGCGGTGTTACATAAGCAGCTGGAGCAATGAGAATGAGAAAAAGTCAAATAAAAACAATTGTTAGTAACAGCAATCTCATAGAACACAAGCTGTTCAAACAGTGTCATGAAAGAGAACACACATCTGAGCTGGTCGTCCTCTCTTGGACTTTCCTGAATAGTCAGTTTCATTTCCACAGAGAAAGGGTACAAACTGCAGTAGTGCAAGTACAAACATGGGTGTTAATGAAAGAGGGGGGTCGAGTGTCAGTAAGCCTTAAAACCAGAATTGAAAAAGTACAGATTGGAATGGAGAAACTTTGCGTGCGATATGGATCACACACGCAATGCTGCCGCTGATACACAGCATTCTGATGGAAATAATCTGCTGTGACTTGTAGACTAAGACATGCTGCAACAAGTTGCTGAATGGATTTGGATTTAGGATTTCATTCTGCATGTAAAGACAGAGAAGTTCAGGCTGTGTGGTTCTTGTTTAGTGGTTGACACAGGTCCAACAAAACCAGTGAGGAAGTCATACATGGGGGTAGAAAATCTGGAAAACTACATTACTGTAAAAAGGAGTGTTTGCAATTTTCATCTGAATGCCTCATCAATGCTGATGATAAATTGGGTCAGTTGTGCTTGCGTTCGCTCGGCTGACTGAAAAAAGGCTGATAGTAGTTTGGTGACTCAACTCATGGCGGGGGTTTCAGTAATGGCTCGGTGTAGCAATAAACTATTTGGCCAATGACATTAGAGATGGTCATATGCTTTGATACCCACATAGAAAATGCCCTCCATATCGTTTGTTTCAATGTTTTCTAACAGCACGGGATAAAACCTGGAAGAGGTTGTGGAAGTGGCGTGGTTAGTCCCTGTCTTACAGGTTTCTGGGGGAGGCTGGCCAATCCAAACCGTCAGGTTTTATATCATTAAAGCAATAATGAATGGTTTTTATTACGGCTGCTGCCAATATGTTTTTGTGATAATATTGTAACACAGCTTCCTGCTTAATAAGCACCCCTAATGTGAACCAATGTAAACAAATATCTTTGTTGAAGTACACTTTTAATTGATTCTGAAACATACTTAACTCTTGATATTTCCACCCATTAAGTTGTCTGACAATGTTAACAGTTTACAATGAGGAGCACAATTACGTTTCAAGAATCAAAAAACTGACTGAGAATTCTGGTTCAATCCAAGATGTTGAGCAGATTGTAGTAAGAGAAATTCAAATGTGTATTTAGTTACACACACATCCATAGAAGGCTCGAATGCCATGCAAAACTGTGGTAGACTCCACAATAAGCCATTAGGCCAAAGTACTTTGAGACAAATATTTTTAGGCCCTCCTTTTGAGCAGTAATTGTTACTAGTTCCATGTGACGTGACATCAGACAAACATGTTTTTTCAAGCATGGAGGTCTGGAAGTTGCTGTAACATCTTTGTCTCACACAAGCTTATCAAAAGCTTAGCAGGCTGGAGAGCCACACTTAGCTCGCCGCCTGTCGGGTTGTTGTCATGGGATGCAGCTCGACTGAGAGGCAGTTATGCAGAACAGGAATGTTCTCACCACCCGCCTGTACATCTTCGACAGACTCAATGTTACTCAATGTAGTTTTTCATCGGTTGCTGAGATTCCCAACTCAGATAAAATACTGGATTGATAGACGACCCATCCATCAGCCACAGACAGATGTGTCTAACTCATTCAATGACCTGCCATTCTGCTGAGATGTATAGGAGAGCTGCAGCCGAGCCTATTCACCGAAAAAATGCTGCATACTTTGTCCCGGAAAAAGCTTTAGTCCCCATTTGTCTCTCTGTGTCCATCCATCTCTAAAAACAGTGTTAGTTCCTGGATAGACAGACAAAACATCCATGGAAACAAAGACCACTCTTTGGCAGAGGGGAATATTCCCTAAAAACACAGCAGCTGTTCCAGAATCACATGGTGACGCTGCCAGGACTTTACACATCACAGCACACCCAAGTGCTTTTTGTGGCTTCCCACAACTTCTCCTCACTGGAATCTGTTGCATCTGCATATCTTATAACATACACAGATGTATATATAAGGACAAAATAGGCCTCGATAGGTCCTATAATGGGCAAATAGAGTTTGGTAGTTCTCCGCGGTGTCTTCAGGGGTCCTGCGCCAACAAAGACTGATAAAATAACCACAAATATAAGTGTAACTCATTGACGACTGCTACTTACAGTATGTGTGATGCGTAATATGTGGGTGTAGAAAGGTGTTGTGCATTACTCAGTGGATGACGCCCAGGGGTAAAAAGGTCAATACGGTCAAAGAACAAGGCTCTGTTTCTGAACTTAACTATTTAAATATTCTACATACTACCGTGTGATTTTCAGATTTTCATAACGGTTTGAGATTGTTTGTCCCTCCAACAAAAATCCAACTTTTTCTTATGATAAATTGCACAAATTGTCACATTCCACATAAATATTTATATTTTTCTTTCAATATCCAAGCCAAGAAGCCATTTGCCTACAGTCAAGAAGACTAACAGACCTCGACAGTCAGACATTCTCTGGCAAAAAACCTGCAAATCCCTTTTATGTGAATTTCCCCATGTGATTTTATGGCCAGTTGTGATCACAACGAGTAAATGTTTGGCTTTAAATCTCGATGTGAGGTTCTGCAAAATTTCACACCACTTAAATGCTTAAACGCGTTTTGTGGGGGCGCTTTCGCAAAGACTCACATCTGGTATGGGCACGCACACAAAATCCTCTGGGACTGCAAAATAGTAATGAATTTGATCGTTGTTTACTTTCTAATTGGTTGTCTGAGAATAATGTCAATTACGCGTCCCAAAGTCCCAGTCTGTCTGTGTCCTCACATGACTCGGTTTATTCACATCCCAAAGATATTCCATTCAGAAAATCTGCACTGACTCGTGGAATGTGCATAAGCGTCTCGTTATTGTGGGAAACTGATTTACAATTTGACATTTTCCTCACTTTGTATCTGCATCCCATCACCTCACAAATGTTGCATCACTGTCTGCACATGTTGCCTTGCTTTCAAATGCAGTTAAAAAGTCAACATCAAAGTGTGTTTGACTGTGCAGCACACACGGCATTGAAACTCCTTCTTTCCTGCGGCGCCCGAGTAGGAGAAAGAATACGTCTGTTATTGACACAACCATTGGGATCACAGAGTATCATCTTTAAAAGCGAAAAGCAATTAGCAAAACACTTGTTTATTGGTGACAATGACACCTGACAGAGCGAACACAGGCTGTGGTTGCGTTGCCCAAGGGCACTTAGGTTCAGGATCTCACACTTTCCCACAGTTTGACTGCGAGGAAAAGAGGAAAGGAAAGTAATAAATATCATGTTGGCAAAAAAAAAAAGCTTCTTTTTTGGGGGGGGGCAGCAGCACAATGGGGTTTGTTTTGGAGGGCGCCAAAGTGGGCTCCATACAAACAGGAGCCGTGGGACTCTTATTTTAGTCCCACTTCGCCCCCCGCAGTCACCACGCGTGAGGGGGGGTTTCAGGTGTCACAACAACACGGGTCCACGCGGGGTCAACAAACACCACGACGTTTCCACGGAGCTACAACGAGAGGGGGG
>CAESWR010001542.1:65256-75356 GCA_903171835.1 Mullus surmuletus | reverse complement strand
TACGTGTTAGTCCAGCCAATGCAGAAGAGTCACTGCATTGAAGAGTCACAACAGTGGTGCCCAACTTGATAAATACAAGTTAGGACAGTCTTGTCAGGGTCGCATGCCTCAACATGGCGATTCCACATAGTCATTGTCCAAGCGTGGGTGGAAAGGGGACGCCAACGAGCGGCTTATGATTATAACCCGAGGCGCGAGGCAGTCATCGCGGCGGTGCAAAATGTTCCAGATGAGCATGGCCGCGGCCATTGTAGCCAACAGGCAAGCAGCTATATCCAGGTAGCAGGAGTACGAAAGGTGTGTGTAAGGCCCGATCCTGTAGAAGGTCACAAGTCCAATCACCAGCACAAAACCTGCGAAGGACCAAAAAGACAAATCCTTAGCAAAAATGTTTGAGATTACATTTGAAAATACACTCAGTAGGAGTAGCAGGCCGTCACTACTGGCTTTGACAGGGTGTGACCATTGAGACGATGAATTGATAGTCACTTTGTAGTCTTTGCAGTTATTTTGCCGATGCACTTAATACTTCATCACAGACTCCTAGACCAGCACATCAGATAACATGGACTATGTTTACATGCAGTCAAATAACCCTTTTCTAACCCGAATATTAGCAATAACCCGGTTGCGCAGGGCCAGGTAAATAGCAATAACCCATTTGAATAACCACAGTATGAGGTACACCACTATAACACTTACAACAGAGAGGACAGAAGTCAAGGCACGAGATTAAGGTGTTAGAGGGACTACGTGATATTGATTTCTTTTTCTTTTTTTCCCACAATGAGTTTTTTTTTCTGAATGAGGAATATTGTGAGGACGGTTCCAAATTGCACTGTATTATCATTATCATCATATCATCGCCCTGATACGCACTGTATGCCCAAATTCTGCTAATACACACCCCTAGTTAATAAAACTCTATCAGGTGTACTTGTAGAAGAAACGTCATGTGGAGGGAAGCAAAGTACAATAATTAAAGTGGCGCCAAGGCTTCTCAATCGGCACATTGTCCTAGAAAAATGTCTGCGAAATGTGTATTTGAGGTCCCATGTGCTCCCTTTTGGTCATCGTCGCAGTCGCCTTTTACTTTACAGTTCGGGGTGGGGGGGGGTCTCTGTGTGGTGCCTTTGAAATTAGAAATCTGCTTCCTCCAAGGAAGAATTATTTCAGAGATCTTAGGATCAAAGTTCTCAATAGCATGAACATATCAGAGAGAGACTATGTGCTCAGGAAAGGCCCCGGGTCGTTTTGTCTCTCGATTTCTTTGAGTCACAGTCAGGTAGCTCACGCAACAAGGAACTGGGGTTCGCTTGCGAAAGCAGAGTGCCACAGTCTGCAATTTCAAGCTGTTTCTTTGATGTGCTTTGTTTCATCAACGTCACTGGCGTTGGAAAGACTGAGAGTCTCCATAGCCCACACCTTTCCTCATCCTTTTGCTTTCCGAAGCGTGTTTAAGAGTGCACATAGATCAATGAACCGAACTGAAGTATGACCTGGAGCCACTGAATAACTCAACAATAATGTTTTTGAAAACCTGCCCCATCCACAGTGGCGAAGTATAAATATAGGCACCAAAAATAATCACTGGAAATAGGGATGTTGCAGCTTTAGGATATGAATCAGTCAGTTTCCTGAAGCGGTCAGCGGCACTGAGGGTTGGAGTTCATTTGTATTTCTCCCTCTCCCTTTGCAGTGAGACGGCTGTCATTGTTTCAAGCGAGGATGTGGATAATTGTGTCTGCGTATCATTGCGTGTCCGACACTTTGTGTACGCACAAGAATGCGACTGTTTGCTCGTTGGTCTCATGTTTAACCTGCCTGGCTCCTTATCCAAGAAAATGAATAATCTCCTGTCCAGGTTTGCAGCCAGGGTGGGCTGTGTGAACCTCTCTTTTTGGCACTGACTTATCTCTCAAGCTTCCTTCCCCCTCTTCCTCTTTCCATCCTTCCTTCCTTCCCACCTCCCACACCCTAAGCCTCGAGGTTAATAAATTTGCTGGACTTGACATGAGCTGTCACAGAAAAGCTTTGGAAGTTAAATCTGGAGGCAAGATGTTGTGTATTGGTTCGCTTACCACTCCCATATTCCTTTGAATCTCCCATATTCCTTGGAATCTCCCATATTCTATATTGGAATCTCATCTCATCAAATCACGGATGTTGAGCATGTGGACATGTGGAATGTGGACAAAGCCCTATGCCAGTGCCAACAGAATAATTTTGGCATTTCAAATGTAAAGAAATGATCAAGTGTGTCTCAGTGCCACATGACCTACACTCTTGACTTTTGACACGTTCAACCTTCGTTCATTCACAAAACACATTCCAGAGGAGTCACCAGGATGAAACAGAATGGTTCTTTTCAGCCCGAAAACCAGCCAGCGCCACTGAGATATCACTGAATGGAACTGGATATTGTTATTCCACAGTCTGCTCTCTGTAGCTGAATGTTCTGGCACGTCTGAAAATGAAAACATTCCTGAGAAAGAGGGTGATGATGGGAAAAAAATATCTCCCATTCATGCCGAGCTGAAGCCCATTCAATGCCTCAGTGGGGGAGGACATTGGGAGGAGGGATTGGTCGGGTCCCGCATAACTACCTTTGCTAAATTAAGTTTTTATGTCTCTATTAAGTTAAGATCGTCTCAAATTTGTTCTATTTTTATTTTTTTATCCATCATTACTTCAGTTACAAAATTTGCTTCTGATCTTGAAAATAGAAGTTTGACAAATATTGACAGTCTTTTAATGCATTTTCTGTTGTTGCTTTTTTCTTTTTTTTCTTTCATTAAGTCATGCAAACAGATCTTTTGATATGTGAGCTGAGTAGCGGTTATCACACACATCCTCACCTCTATTTAGGAACAAAATAATCTTGTATTATACAGGTTTACATTTTCAGATTAACAGCTTCGACCACTGCTCGAGGCTCAAGGCTGATTAAAAAATATCAGTTCTTTTTTGTGTTACAAGTGTACAACTTAAACTGCTTGTTCTGAAAAGAAATCTATTGCTACACCTGACAGCCCTTTCCTAATTAATGAGATTTATATTGATATTTATAAATTTGTTCAAAGTGTTTGTCAAAAAACATTTCTAAATCAGATGAATGATCTTTTTGCTTTTTTGTCAGCCCTGCCGTCTAAATATTGGCAGTGACTACTTAAAAAGTCAATGTGGGCCAACTACCTTTAGTTATCTGTGTCATACTCTATACAGCTGGTACCTGTTAGTGGCCCAGTTGATGGATGGATGGATGGGTGGATGCATGGGCACAATCGAGGGACACTTATCAGATTAGATTTTAGTGTTGTGTTGTCTAACAAGTGCTAATAATTTTAAAACACCTTAAAATCCATTTGTCCCATAGATCAAAGTAAAAACTAACCCAGTTACTATTTCTTAGACAGCTGCACTTCATCCATTTATCGTGTGATGCAGTTGAACGCTCCAGAAACGGGTCAATATTAACATAAATGTTTACAGCGATATTTTCATCATTGACTAATGCTGCTTTTCTTTCCCAACATCTGCCATATTGTATTGCTCAGCAGCATTCCGCTTTTTGCCTTTCTCCCATATATGGTAAGAGAGTAAAATTGGCAGATGCCATTTGTTTTCCAGGAAGCACTGCTATTTTTAAATTTCAGGGAAATAGAAGTGTGCTGATGTTTCTTGCCCCTGATCTCTTCTTATATCAATATTTTAGTTGTTAACTGTAACTATTGCCAAAAAAAAGAAAGAAAAGAAGTTATAAATGTCCCGATTTATACCATGATTTATGGAGGGTCTCAATCCTCTTGCCAAGGTCTTCAGATAAAAGCCCCTCACCCTTGCTCACATGCCAAAAAATGCTAATGATAAAGTGGGAGATTCTGTATTTCCCTCCGCTCCTGCCCTTTTTTTTTGTAAACACAGACATAAAAGCCCGGCCGGTTTATCTCGCCGACAGCTCCTCCCGCCCTGTCGCTGGGTGTACCGCTGGACATTTCTCCACTATAAACACACAATCACAACACACACTGGCAGACACAAACATAAATGCACATAATCCCTCCTGCCAGCGCGCACACAAACACTCGGACCCCGACGAAACTGTCTTTCCCGCCCCCCTCCCCTCTTTTTCCTTCTTCAGCTCGGGGGTTTGCATAACAGGTAGTCACAGACATTTCCTCGTCCTGAGCAGGGATATCCTGGCGCCCGATAGTCGCTCCCTGGCTCGCAGCAGCTCTGGCCCATGGATTCTGAACCAAGACTAAATTTAGACCCCCGTCGGACCCCCATCATGCCGCTCTGTCGCAGCAATGCCAAGCAGATACACACAGCGTACTTCCCCCAGAGTAGTTGTTAGCGAGCTCCCCAGTGGGGCACGCTGAGATGGCTGGAGGGACGGGCTTGGTTGCCATGGCCACACTAAGTCTTGTCCTGTGCTAACGAGTGCTGAGCCAGGCTTTTTTTTTTCACCAAATCAACATCACAAGGAGGTTGACTTAAAGGAGAACATTTCAAAACGACCAAAAATTTAGACGAATCGAAGGAAAATTGGATCTTTGTTGACATTTTGACATTTAACAGTAAAACATAAAACAACCAGTAAATAGAGTAGAGGGCATGAATGACACTTTATGGGTACTGGTACTCACTGGCTAACTGGAAGAGTGCAGCAATGGCCTCCTCCCACCACTGGGACTCCTGAGTGATGAAGGGCAGCTCGGTCAGCCCGAGGAGGAAGATGAGTTGACCGGCGGTCAGCGCCACCGTAGCCATCAGGTTACAGGCCCTCATCATGTCAAACTGCACTTGAGGGACCAGAAGAAGAGCAGCATTATTCTCCCAGTAATCTGATCTAAGCATTTGATTTTCATGTCAAGTTCGGGTCAAGTGAGAAGCAGCGGAGGAAATTTTCAGGACATAAATCAAGATTAGTTGCAAGCAGAACACGGAGCCCTGGCGTGTTTTTAACGTGAATGGTGTGGAATGTCTTTGTCTGGTGTTGCTAGAAAGTGCTGTCCATTGTGCCCAGTAAAAAGTTGGCCAGTGGGCATTCAGCATTCGTTTCCCCTAGCTTGCTGGTGAATGGAAATTTCTGAATGGACGCAGTTTGGCATTTAAATTCACTACAGATTCTTGGCCAGTCGCCAGTCAATGTTTATACTCGCGCTTGGATTTATTTTAAAGAAAAGTGCTTCTTACTTAATAGGTTCGATGGATATGATGAGGGATTTATCACTTTGCGTGCAAGGAAATTATCAGCAAGGTTTTAGCCAGGGCGAGAAGGAATAGTGGCATTTTCTCGACAGTCTAGTTATAATAAACATTCCACAACTATTAAAAACTTACATTTTACAGTACTGCGGGACTCCTGATACCCTGCAAACTCAGACCCCCATCCCAGGCCATCACACTGTCTTTGCGTCCCCTGCCCCTTGCGGCCAGCCTGGAGGTCATCTCGACCCCTCTCCCCCATGACGGGGCACATCTTCCACAGTCCCACGCTCCTCTTGCGTCCGTCCTCCAGCGCCTGCAGGACCCAGCTGGGCGTGAAAGCTGCCACATTGTTTAGGATCAGGGACAGCAGGGCCACCGCCACCGCCGCCGCCACCAGCCTCTGCACTGCCATGCGACGGCCGATGCCCGCCAGCTCTCCTGCTTCCTCACGCCCCCCGTGCTCCGACCCCCGTTCCTCCTCCTGGTCGCCTTGCCGCTCCTCTGGGGCGGTAGCACCAACAGCGCCCTGGGCACCGTGGCCTTCCTCGGCCGCCGCCGCCGCCGCCTCCTCCTCCTCCAGTGGATGGCGCGTGCTGTCCCAGCTCACACTTAGGTGTTGTCTTGAGACCTAGCTAAAGAACATCTCCATTCATCCTCATTCATGGGTTGGTCATCGCAGCAGATCCTCAGCCCTCTTCCTCGGACAGCACCGTGGGTACGCGGGGGTTAATCCAACTGGCACAGAGGTCCATTCCACTGGCTCCAACTGGCTGCAGCTTGACTTTTGGGAACTTGCTGCCTGCTTAGTTGTCTCACCTTGCTTCAGCTTTTCCTCCTCCACTTGTTGCACGGGTCTGACTTGTGCAGCCTTCTACTCTGTGCCAGCAACTGAATTCTTCTTGTCTCTTGTCTTCTCTTTTCTTATCAGTCTCCTCAGAGGAGAACAAATGCAAAAAAGCATCAAGTCCCCCCGGTGGGTTTTAATGGTCTTCTCAAGACCGTCTTTCAACTGCCTGGAACAAGAAGTCCTCTAGCCCACCTCCCTCTGCTTCCCTCTGCCTATGCCTCTCTCTCTCTCTCTCTTTCGCTCTCTCTCTCTTGCAATCCCCCAGCCGATGCTTTTAGGTCAGAGTTGAAACGTCGGGGAGTCGCTCTCCGTCATAGTCCGAGACATCAATTTGCAGCTCCTTCCTTCATGATCACCTCAAGAGCAGTCCCGTTTGGTGTGTTTGTGTGACAGAGGGTCCGAAAAGACCTACCTCTCGGACGTCACCGTTGTGTATTCTTTTGTCCGGAGCCCAGGGGGCGTTCACTGAAGTTCTCTCCGCCGTGCGCAACAAACATATTGGCTACCACAGTCGGCCAGCCAGCAACAGGATGTGTTTCCTGAGAGGAAAAGAGGCTGGGAAGAGGGGCCAAATGTGGACCTGTTCCTTCTCTTGTCTTTCCTTTTCTGGCTCTCTAGATCTCGCCGCTCTTTGTGCAGCAGGATCTATTTTTCCCAGTATTCTGCCTCATTTTTTTCCTGCAAGTTTTCTGTGACCATATAGAGAAGGTTTTTGGCCAACAGAAAATGCTGGTTATCTGGCTCTGATCCTCTTGCTTTACTTCACTCCTCTTACAGCAGGGCCCCCAAAGATTTAGGGTATTTCCTGTTGCCTAACTTTTAATAAACAGCTCACATCTGTATCAGCTAAAGCAAGGAGGGGAGGGAGGGGACACAAATAGAGACCAGATGGCTGAGGAATCTTACATTTGGAATTGAGGCAGTGGAGAAGTAGACGATTTACGTCAGCAGGACAGAAAAAGGCTCTGCTCGCATTCCTGTATGATCAAGCATATATATGGGTGCAGGATGTTTTTGGTGGAAATTGTTATGATTTATTTTTTGAGATGATACTAATATCCATTGGGACCAACTGACTGTAATGTTTCATTATCATGCATTCCACACTTAACCCCAAATAACTTCTAAATTAGATAACATCTGCCCACATTGTATTTTCTTTCTCAAACAGGATTCCTTACCGGATGCACAAAAAATTTGCAACGTTTTCACTGTTGAATAATAAAACGCCAGCTCAGAGACTAAACATTACACTGATGATCTGTTTCTCCTTTTCTGCACCATAGTAAAGTGGTTTGGGAAAACATGGCCCGGATGTGTGTAAAAACCCGCCGGTTGGATGTGGCACGCGTGTGCCTCGGGAATATGGGAAATGCCAGGGCAGCAAAATCGCTGAAGGAAGCAGAGTCTGAGCCCGAACCAGAGGCCCAGGTGGCAATGCTGGCCGTGCAGCTCGGCATGCTGGTAAGATATGAGGGGTTGAATTATAAAACCGTGTATTCTGTGCAAAATACTGTGTAAAGGAGAAGAAATGTCAAAAATAAAAAATGCCTCCTTCCTCCACTTCATAGTATATTTGTTGTTTTTCTGTCTTTAATAGATTGTCAAAGCTAATGCTGCAGCTACAAATCCCAGTCCACATTTTAGGTCCAAGACTGTCGCCACACAAAGATTGCGGGGCTTTCCAGACCCCAAAGCGTTTACCTTTCCGTCATCTTTTCCTGCCCTCCCAACAGGAAGATGCAGAGAAGCTTTACAAGTCCTGTCAACGCTACGACCTGCTGAACCGTTTCTACCAGGCCTCGGGTCAGTGGCAGCAGGCTCTGGAGACGGCCGAGAAGCATGACCGCATCCACCTGAACACAAGCTACTACAACTACGCCAAGTACCTGGAGTCTGTGGGCAACAAGACCTTGGCCCTGGCTTAGTAAGCCGACTGCAGGAAACTCTTGTGTTTATTGATGCAGTTTCCCCTGGAAACAAAACCGACCATCTTCCCCTTTGTTTCAGTTACGAGAAATCTGACACTCACACTGTGGAGGTGCCCAGAATGCTCCAGGACGACATGCTGTCTTTAGAGACCTACGTTAACAAGATGAAAGACAAGTAAGTCGTCACTGTCGTCTGACAAACAACGTTGCTTAATTCACTGCCAACACACACAAAAAAAATCATCTTCTCGGGTTCAGGAGCATCTATAAGTGGTGGGCTCAGTACCTGGAGAGCCAGTCGGAGATGGATTCAGCCCTCTACTTTTATGAGTATGCTCAGGATTTTTTCTCGCTGGTTCGAGTTCACTGCTACATGGGAAACATTCAGAAGGTGATGAATTCTCTTCAATATTGTTTTTTTTTTTTGCATTTCATGGCATTAAATGCACCAAATAGCTAATAAGGACTGAAATATTTGTTTTAATTGAGATCTGACAGCTCTCTACTGATTTTAACTTGTATTGATAATACAACATTTTTTTGATACCAGTTTTGAATTCAGGTTTTTCCATAAATGTGACAATAACCGTATTTTTCAGGCATCTGAGATAGCCAACAACACTGGGGACAGGGCTGCATCCTACCACCTGGCAAGACACTACGAAGCTCAAGACGACACCCGACAGGCGGTCCACTTCTACACTCGCGCTCAGGCCTACAACAACGCCATACGACTTTGTAAGGTCAGTTCATGAATGTTCCTGTTCGTCAGAATGGCCCGTTGGATGCCTTTGAAGATCTGCTATTGTAATGTATTATTCTTATGGTTTTCTGATCTGTGTGTGTATGTCGGAGCAGGAGAATGGTCTGGATGACCAGCTGATGAACCTGGCTCTGCTCAGTAACCCGGAGGACATGATGGAGGCTGCCTGTTACTACGAGGAGAAAGGCACTCACATGGACCGAGCCGTCGCACTCTACCACAAGGTCATTGAGACGATGCTTGTGATGAGTGTTTGTTCCAATTTGTTCCACAAGAGGGCAGCATTGAACACTCATGGGAGAATTGTTATACTTAAATGTACATTCACCTGCAACCAGGCAGTGAAGGAGAATTATGTTGGTATAACTTATTGGAGGGCCAAGAGAGCAACAAATTCTCCTTTCTCTGTTCCAGGCTGGTTACGTCTCCAAAGCTCTGGAGTTGGCGTTTGCCAGCCAGCAGTTCTCCGCGCTGCAAATCATCGCAGAGGATCTGAACGAGAACTCCGACCCCGCTCTCCTGACGCGCTGCTCAGATTTCTTCATCAAACACTCCCAGTATGACAAGGCTGTGGAGTTACTGGTTGCAGCCAAGAAGGTACATGTGATGGGAGGCCTGCTGTACAGTGGGGTAGCTGCTGTATAATAAACACAAAACTACAGGTCAAAGTGCTCTGTTATCATGGAAAACAGAGATTACAGTTTATTTATTACTCGGGAATCAATTTTTATTAACACAAACAGAAAATTTATACTGCCAAAAATATGATACAACAAAATCAAGGCTATTGAAATTGCAGACTTTTATGATGACATGACTGCAGACATTGCAATCAGAATAATTGGATACGTCTTGCATATTTGGGCACATTTTCGCCAAGTATAAGTAGTAGTAGTAGTAATAGTAGTAGAATTGGTACTTTACTGATCCCACATTGGGGACATTTTGTGTCTCAGGAGTATGTACAGGTAAAGTTCAGTTACTAGAGCGCTAAATAAAAATAAATATGTAAATAAATAATGGGGGGGGGGGGTATTTAAAAGATATATGTTTAACGTATATTTTTTCTTTTGCACTGCAGTATCACCAAGCCCTGGAGTTATCAACAGCCCAGAACTTGAACCTGACAGAGGAGCTTGCAGAGAGGATGACCGTCACCGATTGTAAAGACTTGTCTGAGGAGGCCCGCAAGGAACTGCTGGAGAGGATAGCTGACTACTGCATGCGTCAGGGTAACTACCACCTGGCCACCAAGAAATATACACAGGCCGGAAACAAGCTCAAGGTAATCGTGAACTAGAGACAATATTGGCAATATATTAATGTGTGATAAATGTGTAATATC
>CAESWR010001540.1:251923-272165 GCA_903171835.1 Mullus surmuletus | reverse complement strand
CCCCCCCCAACCCTCGCCTCCTCTTCCTCTCACCTGCTTTCCGATGTGGTCCGTGAGGAAAGTTTACATCTCCCCTCGGAGTGACTTTGTGTTTGCTTCTCTGGCTTCCGGCGTTCAGAAGTCTCCAACCTGCAGTAACCTTGTAGCCACACTTTCACCCCTTCAACTAGAGTGGCACTGTGAATAAACCAACAGGCAGTCAAGTGGTGAGGGGAGTCAGTGGCTTCATTAGTCGGCTCAATGCTGCTGCCGGCCCTTTGAACTCGCAGCGCTCTGATCATAGCAGCGTACGCGGTCTCACACCTCATCATTTCATACACTCTCTAATTCAGGAGCGTATATAGCGCCGCCGCACTTCACAGGAGGCTGACTGACTCAAAGGGACATCTGCAGAAAGCCAGAGCCGAGCGGGCTGCTTGTTTTTAATTTGTTCTGAACCCTCGGCGAGAGCGGGGGGTTGCTTTCAGGGTAGAGTGGACAAGGGGTTAAGTTTAAAAGCCGCAGTAATGGGAGAAACTTTTCATGCACTTTGGTTTCCTCATTGGACTTTGTATAGACAAAGCCGGCCTTCAGCGCAGCCACAAGCCCGAGCATTATCACAGCGCAACAATGCTGCATATCAAACAGGCCCCGACAGAAATAAAAGAAAGCACTCGCGACCAAAACAAACCCCTCCTGAGAGCAATCCTCGTGGGCCAAGTGCGGTGGCCCACAGGCGAGGTTAAAAACATCACAAACAGGCAGAGGCCCGATCCAGATTCAGGCTGTGCGCAATGAAATCCGTAAATTTAGAACCTGGTGGATTTCGGCTGACAATGTCATTCTTTTTTGCCTCCAAACTGAGCGCCTTTCATGGTGGCTGCCATGGTAACGTGGTCTGAAAGTCAGCGAGCAATTGGTACCAGTTTCTGCCAAGGCCCAGAATTACTGGTAGGCAAGCGATAAGCAGCATTTCCGACACTAAACGTTGGATTGTGGAGGCTGAACAACAAGGGACTGCCGCCTCGGTTAGGCAGCGTTCCATATGTGCAGGATGAATGTGTGGGGAGGCTATCAGGGAGCTAACAAATCCCCAGTGCGAAGATATAGTGGTGCAGGGGCTTATTCTAGGTTAAGAGAATGTTTGGATTGTTCTGGCACAATTAACACATCTCATCCTTGGCTAAATAATCCTGATCCTCTAATGTGCTTACGAGGTGGGAAGCATCTCTGCCCATGACATGTCTGCGTCTGGCTGTGTGGGTTAGTATGGCTCCGGTAATGGCACGCTACACAGGGATTCATTAGCTAAAGCAACTCCTCTCTCCTCTTAGTGAATGAAGGAGGGGAGGCGCACGATGGAGACAGCAGGCCTGCTCCTCCAACGTCATGGTAATAACCATGGCTACACACACCAGGGTATTTATTCTTCCTCTCGCCAGCTAGCACAAATATTGTTTTGGTACCCATAAGGATTGCATGCGCACATAATAAACCAAAACTACCTGCTAAATAAATAATGCCATTTCCTTTATATCATCCTCTGCATGTCGAGCGAATATTGTAATGTTCAAAGAAATACATTTACAGTCTTAGCTCAGCATGGTAACAAAACAACACATGAAATAAGGTTTTTGGTGCCAAAGAACGGAGAATCAGAATTTGTACATGCAGCTAAATCCACTCCTCTCCTCTGGGCCGTGCACACACCACCCCTACTTCTGCCAGCTGTTTTGTTTACACATCCAGATAAGTCGGCACAAACTGCAGAGAGTGAACATTTTCGGCGCAAGGGTGTCAGACAAGTCATGCAGAGAGAGTTTTGAAAAGCGAAAAAAAAGGGGGAAAAAACTAGAGGAGAGATTAGACGCTTGCGAGAGGCTCAGCCGACCGTGAAAATGGATCAATGAGATTGCAAAACAATTGATTCATAATCAGTGTGACTGTGAGTGATGAGCAAGACAAGTAAACAAACAGATAAGATTCAAGGCGACAGCAAATCAATTTGCAGTGACACAGAGAAAATTAAACACAGCGTGGATTAAATCTCTGTGGCGATGGTTGTCGGCGTGTGTTTATGTTCGCTGCAATGCTTTCCGCACCATGCACGCCACCCGCTGCAGACTTGTTGAACTCGGGCCGGTGTAGTTTAACCTCTTACGTCCGAGTGGCAGCAAAGTCATTATGCTGCGGCTGCATTTACAAGCGCAGACATTTGTTATGTGGCTGTTTTGGCAGTCGACACACACAAATCAACTTTACAACTATTAATAAGCGGTCCTGGCTCATTTGCCATGCTGTCTGTGTTGCTGCACCGACGCGCCGCAAAGTGATATACAGTTCGCTCTTGCCAGCCATGAGGACAGTTGATGAACTTGGCGTTAAACCAGAGGACGGCCATTTTTCTTTTCTGACTGGATGGACAAGTGCGGGGGAAATGTATTTCTCTCCAGGCTCGGCTGATGGACTGTTGCCGAATCAACAGGGATAAGCTGTCAGTATTCAGCTTTCCGCCGGGCCGTAATAAGACGGAGGGCCGGCCATTGGGAAAGAGACAACATAACGGATATCACCTTCGGAGGTGGTGGCGAAACTAGGGCGGCAAATTAGGGAGCAGCCAACCAGCTATTCATCATTAGTCTGGAGAGCAGCCAATTTGTGACACCGTCAACTATTCTCTGCCTTTCCCGTCCCTGTCTGCATTGTTAGCAGCCCACGACGCAAACAGTAGCAGCAGCATTGCACAGACATTCTTGAAATTCCCCCTTTATTAAACTTTAATTAGGGAATTACCGACCAGGGAAAAGAGGTGTTCGGATTTAGTGGAAGAGGGAAAAAACAGAGGTCCAAGGTCATCAGAAGTAGAGATAAGAGGCTTATTGTTGTGAGACATATGTTTTCCTGCTGTTTTACTGTTTGATCAGCTGAGCCTAAACATGGGAATCTCTCATGGGAAAAAGATCAAATGAGATACTTCACTGTCTGGATCCAATTTCATAGCAATAAGATGGCTGAGATATCTTTGTTTATGGAGATGAAATATGCATTATCCAATGATACACCTGCCATGGCAACAATCAAAAGGCCTTATCCCAGTGCAACAGATGCTGCCGTATTCCACCTATGTGCGCCGCGCTACAGATGGGTGGAGATACGAAGCTGGCTGTTGCGGCGTGTCATATCCGTCACATTGCAACGCTTTCCCTACAGGCTGCAAGAGTTAATCTATAGTGCCAGTGTTATCGCTGGGGCCTAGCTTATTTTTAGCAGCTTTCATTACACTTCTCCATCCTGTAGCCAGATTGGATGGGTTGAGATTTGTCAGGAGAATCGCAAGATGCTCTCCC
Organism: Mullus surmuletus; assembly: GCA_903171835.1. Classification (NCBI taxonomy): domain Eukaryota; kingdom Metazoa; phylum Chordata; class Actinopteri; order Syngnathiformes; family Mullidae; genus Mullus; species Mullus surmuletus. The sequence continues at coordinate 268,839 of CAESWR010001540.1, read as the reverse complement.
TTCAAACCCCGCTGCAGAGCGATGGCTGACAGCTTGCCATGGCAGGAGACATCTAAATTGTCTCATTATGGACCTCAGTTATGACAGCCTGAGCGCCCCGGAGAGGAGCGGCAGATGAGTTGTGTACAGTTACTTTACCGTCTCGCGCCATGGTGTGTGTGTGTACAGTATGTGTGTGCACAGCCGCGTCACCCAGAGATGAGCCAGACATCATTCTTACGACGTGTAGTACTGTGGTCACAGCGAGTACCACTGCAAGACGTCCAAGTACTTGTCAGAGGCTCGAGCCATGCCGTTTTGGCTGTGGAATTGAGGGGTTACAGTTTTCTGTAAACCGTCAATTACGCCCCAGTCACGCCACAATCAGTCATGTATGCCGGAGTGACAAAGTTTCAACTTTCCCCCTCTGCCTCTCATTATATCTGCCACTTTGCATGTCCAACTGTGAATGCATTTTGAGTGTGTGTCCAGCTCTGGCAAACCAAAGTGCGACCACAATTTTCCCCCCAAAGGCGCAATTGAACAAAACGTTGCACAGACTAGGTCCTTTCAGGCAAACTCTAGCCAAAGAGGACTACTGCGTCGCCCTGCATCTAAATACGAGACGCAGGGTCCCCTCCATAATACTCCGCTTAGCCTCAAAATCTACTCAAACACAGAGTGCATTAACGTTCAACCCCCCTGGATTTGAACGAAATGAGATGAATGCCCTCAGAATGTGTGAACGTCCCCCATTCAGCCCTGCATCTGGAACAATAACAAACGGATAATGTGCAGATTAGGGGGGGAAAGATGGGCTTTAGATGCAGAAATATGCAACAACGACTTTTTTCGTTGCATGAATTAGCCCACTGTTCACCCACAAATATAGTGTGTAATGTGCTTGCGGAAGAAGATTAGTGTGGAAATGGAACTTGAGATGTCTGGCGTTTCAGGGATATACATTGAAAACATTCAAGGAGCTGCCGAGCTCAGTCATGCAGCTCACCATTGTTGGGTGCTGAAAGCTCTGAGCCCTTCTCTTTTTCCTCTCTTACAGTACTAGTTGTTCTTTTGAAAATTCTTTCAATATGGCACAGCGGAAGGTTGTTAATTAAGAAAGCCCAGAATGAGACACTGCCTTTCCGCTAATTCTTGCTCTTGATGAGAGCCGCCCTCTATTCAAACGCATTGATCTTGGCTGTCAGGGAAGCTCGAGTGTTTTAAACACAGCATGCAGGTTTTACAGACCGTTTTTAAAAAAGTTTCAATCAGTATGTGTTCTCGGGGTCACAGCTGCGCTTCGTTCCTGCAGCCAGCATAAAAAAATCCAAGTCTCTGCCAAAAGATAAATCATAATGCAGCTTTTGCGGGATGCTCAAATTCAGTTTTTTTTAAGCATGCTTGCTGGTTTTTGCCACCTCTGCAGTTAATTTAGGATGAGGAACTTGCACAGCTAAGGAAGGTCAGTCTTTAGGAGCTCTAAAAATGGTGCCAGTGTCTCGGAGGAGAGGAAGCTGGAATGTCTTGACCTCGTGTGAGTGATGTCAATCAGCCTTTTGACAGAAAGTGCCCAATGGGGATTTGTATTTCCCTCTAGGGAAAAGCTGATCATTTAACTCTGAGGAAATTTGAGAGATGCAGAGGGATCGCGGAATATAATAGGAGTTTAAAAAGTAGAGAAAGTGGTAGTATTAAGGGCAGTTTTTAACATTAAAATCACTTTAGACAAAGGGAATCTTACTTGACTTACTTGAAAATTTTAATCTGCAAATCACGGAGAGCCCTTTAATTAATATTTACTAGCTTTGACATGCCCAGATGAAAACTCTTGCTCTGCTTTCACTCAGATAGCTGGTCTGTGTGTGAAAGCTCGCCCAGCTTCAACATCCCATTACACGTTCAGATATGCTCCGGATCTCTGAGAAGAGTTCTCTCAGTTTGTGGCAGGTTGAAAGGTTAGAGAGACTCTGGAGGTGGATCTAACCATTTGGAAAATAGGAGCTTAAGGGGATCAGGGCACACTTACTGGGAGACGACCGGGAACATCTGGGATCACTCTCAAACACACACCAGTTCACACACACCTTAGACATTCACACGCATTCTCTTGAATACACACTGCTATTAAAGCCAATGTCTAATCTCGGGCGCTGCGACAGGATGCACCTCGGCGAGGTCTGGTGCTGCGTGGTGTTTATAATCTGGAGGGAGAGTGACAGAGACATGAGACATGAGGGTTTGGGTTTCTGGCCCCGGCTATGACTCGGTCTATCTGCTGTGCTTTAGTTCCACTGCAGTGCCTTGATGAACTACAATGCTGGGTGGGCTTACGGCGGCCCACACACGCGCACTCACACGTACTTATCTATACATGTCTCTTGTTTCCTCATCCATTACCTCTGCGATCACTCTTTATGTCTCGCTGCACATTTTCCTCGGGCACTGATGGACTTGGCTCATGATCAAAATGTGATACTTTAGATGATGGAAGGCTGTGGACGAGCCATTTTTTAAATATCTAATAGAGCTTTTCCTTGTGTCTCTTTCAGGTCCCATGGCCTCCACGGAGCATGGCAGAGAGCTGGAAGAGGCAGCCGTGGTGAGGAAGCTGGTCCAGCAAAGCCCAGCGAGGGGCGGTCAGACCCACAGACCAGCCGGCTGGAAGAGGAGACGCCCTCGGCCCCGTCTCTCCCACAAGGGGCCCATGCCGTTCTAGAGCAAGGTGAGTGTCCAACAGTCAGGGGTGAAGAGACGCTCGTTAGGTTTTGTTGTCAAGCCCCCCAGTAAAACAGCGGGTGTCGCCTCGTTGTGGGCCTAAACTACCTGAGCAACTTTCACTCTGGCTTTCTGTCAAGTCAGAGCTGCACATTTCTCCAGAGAATAAGAGCAAAAGCATTTTCCGGCACATTAAATCGGAAGTGCTGACTAATGAGGAAATACTATTTTCTTGGTGGAATGATGCTGAGTCCTAAAATGCACGCCTGGCAGAATCCATGCGGATGTTTTCACTAACATTTCGGAGGGACGGCTTTCACACAACACTGGGAACTCAGGGAAGGACCACCGCAAACCATTCACAAGGATGTTATTGTTGACCGTGAAAAAAAAGTGCATGTTTTAACAGATTATCGGATTTCAGCCTTAGTTGCGTACACACCCTCGTTGTATGCCAGGCAACGTCATGTGTTTCCTCATATGGGCGACAGTTATTCTTAGAAACCCAACCTTTGAGTCAATTTAGCCGGAACAAATATTTTCTGTCCATCCGATCAAGAAAGTGAAAGCCCTTTACCAAAGATAACACCCCCAAAGACTTGTGTTTCTCGGCTCCGCCTCCTCTTCTTGACAGAATGTTTAACTTGCTGTCAAGCAAAACAACTCTGTGTGAGAAAACGCTTTCATCAAAATCAGAGACAATATTTGACTTAACACCTCACAGTTTAATTTACTATATTGAACGAAAACAAACGGTGTTTCAATTAGAAAACAGATCAAGCTTCATTTGGAAATGGAAACACACCATGACCAATTCACAACAGTGCGCACAGAGTAAAACTGCCTATTAACTTTTAACCGCACTGAGAAGGAAAAAGCATCTCTCCCAGACGCTGTTGGAGACGGCAAAACTCAACTAGACACAATATCCCTGCAGGAGGTGCCAACGCAAAAACACTGACCTGCAAAAGGCCGCTATAAATTAAGTCACAGTGAGACCAGGCTGTGGCCAGTGTCAGAGCATGGTTAATCTGTTTTAAGGGCAAGAGATCAAAGCTGCTCCAGTTTGGAATCTCTTTTCTCTGAGGGGGAAGAAAGGTTTTACAATCTATAGTGAATTATGGATAATCAATGTTTTTTTTTGGTTTTGGAAGAGGTTACAATTCCTTTGAATGTATTCCTGCCTTCCATAGGCGGGTTTATAGGCAGCAGCACAAAGATGAAAACAATGAGAGAGGCAAAGGCTGGGGCAGCATGCCCTTGAAGGACAACACGGGTCCTCTGACCCTCCTTGCTTGGCTAATAAAATGAGAGAATCCTCTCTGTGCTTGGTGCCGGAGGGCCGGCTGCACAATGAGGCGAGGCTAGAGGAAGTTGTGAGGATGCGTAAAAGCCAACGGCTCAGCGAGTCACAATGCAGTCTCCGCAAACACGCACTTAAACCACAACACGCAGACCATTTCCTTTTATGTCTACTTCCGCCTCTGGATCAGAGTTCAAGCATTTCTGCTCGTGCAGTGTTGAATCTGACCACGCATTCCAAGCATTTAAAGAAGAATTATACCAACCCACACCGTAAATGATACAAATAGCTAAAACCTCAGTTAAATTTCCTTTTCGCCAACATGCAGCCCGCCTGGAGTCAATCTGACAAGACATCAACTTGAAAGGCTCTGTTCTTCCTCACAAGTCCTGCTTTTTTCTTCATTGTGAGCTGATGATTGGAAAAACACCTCTGGAAGCAGCTGGAGATGCATTTTGTTTCACTCCGACTCAAAGATCTATGTTCAAAGCTCGACTTCAGTGGAGACACCCAGCTGAGGACCATGGGACTCAGAGGCAGATGCTCAGGATACAGATTTGTCTTTCCTGGCCTAAACCTAATTACCGGGCTGTTAAAATGGAGCAATGTTGGAAGTGACGGCGTCCACTCACCAGCACAGGCAATTTAGCGCCGTTGTAATGTCACAATCAGCTCATCTTTTATTCTCCGAGACACCCGAGGCAAAGTTTTGCCTTTTCATCATTACCCATTCCAGATGTGAGGGACTCCGAGAAGAAAGATGGCGACCCCGGTCACCCTCTTGAGCAGACTCAGATTCAAGCCTGCTATTACAACCTTTGGATCTAAGCCATTCCACTGACGGCAGGATATTACGGATTTAAAGCCCCGGGAAATTTATGAAACACCCTTGATACCTTCGGTGTAAGAGTCGCAGTCGAGTCTTTCAAAGAGTTTTCCCTGAAAAAGAAAAAAGAAACTTCAGATCTGTAACTTCACCTGTGCGCTGGCTTTGTGATACAGTATGACCTCAAGGGTTTATGTACAGCGCTGAGATCATCCCGAGGACAAAACAAAAGGACAAAACAACAACAAAACAACCCAGAGCAGAGGAGGGAAGATAATACAGAAGTTCTCTGAGCATTACATGATTGCCGAAATATGCCATCTCGGAACAAGAGCGGACCCTTATCGGTGAATGAACCTTGTTGTCATGCAACAAAGCTCGCTGCACTCCTCGTGAAATCTCAGCAAACTATCACAGGAAAAGGGGGGGTGGGGAGGGGGGATAAAAGGCGAAGGAAGATAAAAGATTTCCTCATTGACAAGACGTGATCCAGTTCCCTCGAGCGCAGAATAATGTCGGGCTTGTGTTCAGCTGAGAGACGTACAATTGTTTTTTTTTGCCCTCATCTGCGCATTCTCTGTGTAAGACCATCATGTCTGAAATACCCTTTCCTTCAATGTTTCTAGTTGTTAAAGTGCAAGATAATATAAGGGATAACACAGTGACAGCTCTTGTGCCCTGAGACGGGGGTGGGGGGGGGGGTACCCTTATTGGAGTGGGAAATTGAAATGTCTGCATGACTCATGAAATGTTTTTAAGGCCACAAAGAGCACACGCTGACGGCACTTTCTCTGTGTTATTTTCTTTTTTTTTGCAGGCACTGCTTTGAGCGCCCTCCCCCAGGTTCTGATTTCTATGCTCTTCCTTTGCCTTGGGGGGCCTTGCAACGAAGGGCCTACGCTTGCCCAGCCTGAAGAGTGATGTCCATAGCACCTGCTGGTTCTTCAAGCAACTCTGTCCACAAAAAATCAGGACAAGCCGCTCACCCTCAGCTCTAGGAGGAATTGGGGGCGGGGAAGGGGGGGGTGGGAGGTATTGAGCCCGAGCTATCCGATTCTATTTCTCTGTCTCTCTCTTTCTCTCACTCCCTAACGACTTCTCTATCTCTGTCTTCTCCCAAGTGTTTTTTTCCCCCTCTTTTCAATCATTTGCTTAATAGAGCCCAATCATAGCAGTCTCCTTGAGTGTCTCACACACTTTGCATGACATGTGGTGGAGAGGGAGCCCGGTCAAAACAATCTCTCTTAAAGCATCTCTTACGGAGTCTTAAAGCATCTGTCACTTCTACGCGGTGTGGTTTTCCCATCTCTCTGATGTCAAGGTTACAGTGGCCGCTGATTTCAATGCTATGTAGCTTCTCAATGGTTCTACTAGTGGGGAGAGGGCGCTGATCATGCAGTAGGGCTGTGTCATTTTAGTCTTTAATGATAGCAAAATATTACGTTCACTTGATAGTCTGGATGTCTGCTGCGAAAAAAGGACTCAAACATTTCATGCTCAGTATGGGAAAGCAAGAGTGTTACATCAGAATGGCATTAATACATTGCTAAGTTATCATTATTAATGGTGCTTTGTATCTTTAGTGACAGTACGTCCACATGCAAAGTAAAGTTGGACCGAACAGAGAGCACATTATTGTCAAAACAATCTATTTAAGTGACAGAATAATTCCTTCATTGGGGAGATTCTTTAATCCAAAGCTATTTTGGTGTTTCTGAACTCATTAACACCTTGGGGGGTTTACCGCCTCGCTCAAGGTTACTGTAACACCACCTTGGATGAGACATTTGACCGCAAATCCCAATCCCAATCCTGTCCCCAATCCCCAGCCTTCTCACCACACTGCTGCCTCACGCAGCCGCTCTACACGACTGTTAACTGGCAGCGGCGGTCTGCTCCAGCAACAGGCCACCTTGCCTTTTAATGAAGTGCCAAATAATAACCTTCTCCGGAATGCTGCCAGGAATGAACGAAGGAAGAGTTAGGGAGAAACACATTACCTCTTGTTTGAAGTCTTGATACACTGACACATTATGCATTTAAAAAATTGTTTCCAACTGAAATCCCTCGTGAGACAATGGAAGCACAGAGGAGTTCAATTAGACCAAAAATGAACCAACGTCACAGCAAACATCAGCTCAGTTAATATAGCACCACGACCAGCCTGCCACTCGTGCTCCGGCTGTGTTAATACTAAATATAAAGGCTGGTTTGACCCTTTGACCGATATCCTTCACTGACGAAATGCTATGCCTTTCCATCATACTGGAATATATTACTGTTTATGATTACTTCTGTGTTTAAGTAGTTTTATTTCTTTTTTTCTCAGGGTGCTGTGATAGAGGCTTGTACTAGAGCAGTCTATTTTGCGCATTTATTTAACAGAAAAAACACACACACAAACATACAGTACATTTAAAGCATATATGAGCATATTTTCGTAAAACTGTATCTTTACTCTCCCTCTATGTATACGCCGATATAGCCATGTAACCAGATTCAGTCGTTTCGAGTCGTGATCCTTTCCCTACATTATGTTGGGTACAGTTGCCTTTCTAGTCTGCCCTTCCACAGCACAGGTGGTCGTGGCTTTGATCATTACGCTCATTAAATCCAAGAGTTAATCTTTCTCAGATGGATCTCCCCAAGGCTGGCCGGGGCCACTTAGTCTGAGTTCATTGTTAAATTGGCTTAGACTGAAACCACACCCTCCAACCCCCCCCACCCCCACCCCCTCCTCTTTCCAATCTCCAAACCCCTGCTGATTGGGTTTGTAATATAGTCAGACTGTAACCTGTAGAGCAGCCGCCTCCTTCGTTTGTCAGGCGTGCAGAAAAACACCCAGCATGTTCTCAATCACATTTAAGGTGAAAATCTGATTTCAAAGACACAACACTTCAGTCAGCAAACACCGGTATTCAAGACAGTTTTGAAACAGATAAACGAGTGGCAGGTGAAACTAGATCTCCAACACTTTTTTTTCCTCCCTTCTCGCCATATCTCATGCAAATATTAAAATAAAATGCAGAGTTTTCTCAGTCCCAGCATGGGAAGCTTTTATTAAGAGAGCATCTAAAATCACAGTGGTAATCCACACATCCAAGCTCACCTTGATTAAAAATGTATTAAATCCTAGGGCACTGTGAAGAGAAATAATTTCAGTTCCACCATTATTTTTTCATATCCTCTCAGACAGAGATGTAGATTTCATTAATGCTCCTCGGCTATGAGACAGCTTCGCTCAGGATGTCTCATGTATTATTGGGGGAGATAGTAGGGAAGATATGAGCTGGGGATGGAAGTTCTAAGCCGCAGGATTTGGGATGCTGGAAGTAGACTGGGTCATGACAAGGGGTTCAAATCAATATTTCCCCATCTCAGAAGTTGTTGTCAACGGAGCCGAACGTCTGTATCCGCACTGTTCTTCATGAATGTATCCTCACCATCTGCACCAGCCATGCTGCCCTTTCAGAGACCGGAGCAAACCAATGTTTATGTGAAGAACCATTTGAATCTTGGTCTGGTTGAATCCAAAAATCAAAGCCAAATATCCCACTGATCCAAAGCCTCCGGTGTCAAGTTGTCCCCACAAATAGACGTGGCTTTGCTCCAAGACTTCTCTGTATGGGTTCGCAAGGCTGCACTTTTGCAATTCCATTATGCTGCTGGAAAAATACACCCTGAAAACAAGAGTCTCTTGGTATGGAATGGTTTTCCAGTGTATTGTGACAATTTTTTTGTCTGATTCTTGTCTAGCTGGTTGTCCAAAGCTTACTTTTTTGAATACGGTTTGAAAAGCTGTATCTTTTGTGGATGTAACAAAATAGAAAAGTAGTCTGCAGCACAATATGTCGTGGACACGTGAAAGCTTTCAGGCATTCTTTTCTTGTAGATCATAGCCCACAGCCCTCCCCTGCACATCAGGTTAATGGGCCTTGTGGTGTGGAAGGACAAGCACGTCCAGGCTCACGCTGAAATGGTAAACCAATACATTATGCTCGGGGAGCAAAACCATTTTCCTTAATGGTCTTTTCCAGCAAGGCTTACACAAGAGAAACGATTCCTATCCTCTCAATGTTTCCTCTCCAGTTCCTCTTCTCTGTGACCATCACAAGGCCTGAGTAATGTTCCTATGCACTTGTTAGCATGTTTTCCTGGTAGAAAAAATGTTTGTTCCGAGAACCTGCCCCGTTGTGTTTAGTTCTTTTTTGTCCAAAATGCATTTGGCTGGGAGTGTGTAAGGAATTGGGATGAGCAGAGAGAGAGAACGTAGGTGTGTGTTACTGGTGGAGACGAGAATAAGCTAGCAGCAGGTTAGAGATGATTAGCTTAGCCATTGGTCTCTGTTTCCCAATAGCTATAGACGCAAACCCTGCACAAAAAGATCACAAGAAAAACACGTCTTTTTTTTTAATCATCATTATTACTATTATTATTATTTTTCATCCCATTGTCACTCTGTACTCTGAGTTATCTACCAGATCAAACATTTCAAATCACCAACCATTTCACTCACTATGGGTAATGGAAACAGAGATGGCACACAGCACATTCCATGATTTTACCTTGTGAATCTCTAAAGCCCATCAAACTGTATCATGTTGGCCTTCAGAGTGGGTGTCTGCAGGATCAAGTGGCCGATATTCAATCCAATGTATTCACACATCTCCACCGACTGGGCGATCCAAAGCATAACTAGATTTTTGTCTCCCGTGGGAAATGACGATGATCTGTCATTATCTGGAGCCTCAAAATGAGACTCCCCCTCCCCTACACCTAGAATAGCACAGGCCCCTCCTGCCTTGATTGTGACACTTTCTCCATCTTTATAACCACTGTGTCCAAAAATCAGCAACATTCAGAACAATCTGAGGAGAGATGCAGTCTGCAGGCTTACACGCATCGCAACAGTGTTACTAGGTCTCAAGCAGAAACCATTTGAAAGACAATGTATTACTCCTGAAACTTATATTCTGTTTATGGTGTGTGCTCATATTACTCACCAGGCCAAATGTACAGTCCCTGTCTCTGTTTTGATGTTGAACTGGGCAAAAATAAATGACATAAATAAATAAATAAATAAAACAAGTGTATCAGAAATGGTTGAAATACTGTGTACATATTTGAACTTTTGGTTTCTAATTTATAAAAGATAAGCTTTAGCTCTTGGAGTACTTATTTTATTTTTTCCTTTCATGCGTAGCTTTGTGTTTTTATTTTCTATTTCTGTAAAGTGTGTAAATATATCTTTATGATAATAAGTAATATTAAAAATCTTATTTTAAGAAAACACTGTGTCAAGGGTTTTTTTGCCAAATCGAAAAAACAAGCAAAAAACAAGATCAGCTCTTTGAGGCACAGACGCTGCAGTGCTTTGAGGGAAATGGCAATATCAGCATGCCTACAGTTACATTATTTACATTTTAGCAAAATATTCACCATGATATCCATCTCAATGCAAGTGTGTTATGTCGTAATTAGAACTATGATGATGTTATGAAGACGCTACATCCTGAAGGGCAAAAAAGACTGGAGGAACCTTCGACCATTGGAACTGGAGGCATCACCAAGTCATTTGAATTTATCTTTGAAGGACCTCACATATCTCTAAACAGCATCCAATGTTTGTGGAGCTTTTCAGAAGAGACTATATGTAAATGTGCATGTACATTTACTACATGTCAAGTAGGTCCAATTGTTTATGCAGAACTGTAAAGCAGAGTCTGCCCTGAATCTTGAAAGATGCATATGATACCCTTTACCCTTGAATCACTATTGTATAAAAATTCATTGGCTGCTGTATGCTCATACCTTTGCAAATGTAAATCAACTCTTCATCCATTAAGGAACACATCAACAGAGACAGGTAGCCTTTCAGAGCTCATATTGCATACTAAGCATGCTGCACTTTAATGAATCACATCTGCTGAGCATGCATGGAGACCTTGGACATGTCAGAATTCACAGAGATCCAACGAGCAAACATGTCATCTACATATGCAAGAGAGCCTCCTTCAGTTTGTCCTGCTGGATAATCAAAAAATTATTCAGTCAAGGTCTCCATTGTCCAGACGTTTATTTACATTTATGACTGGAACACGACTGTTGGGTTGAAAAATCTACAATTCTTTCTTCTTATGCTCAGCACTAATAATGTTTTCATCATTATATAAACAATGCAACATTAAAGCTGATGGCAGTCTGGGGAAATGTACAGGGGTCTTGCATTCAAGCCACCACTCTTCCTCCGAAACCCCCACAGGGACCACTCAGGGAAGTGTCTGGTTAACGCGCAGTGCCGACATGCCATGATAGACAAGAGGTGCACCCCAGAGCCCCAGCAGCCCCAAAAGACGCCCAAGGTTATATCATCAAGCCCGGGTCAGCTGTATAATTGGGCTTGGGGTCACCGAAAGGATATGGAGCGTGACAATGAGGCTATAGAGTTACAGTTTGTGGCCGGGCAGTGAGGGCTGCCGGTGGGGCATTACTGTGAGACCAGACGTCCCTTTAAAAAGTTCAAGGTCCATCTGTGAGAGCGGCTCCAGCACTGTTCACTGTCACTGCTGGAATGTGTGTCACTGCCTGCCAGCCACCAGTGCTGTGCTGTGATTGAGGGGGCTGGGTGAAGTAGAAGTTGGGTATAGTGGGTTTGCGCTGAGAAAAAAAAGATACAACTCTCTGGGAGATGAGTGAGGTACTGTAGATAATGAGTGTCAGACACAGTTGCAAAGTCTCATGAGGTTCTTGAATTATTGACAACATCCCCTCGACCGAAGAAAGACGAAAAGCAGTGGGATTTACACATCGGAAGTGTGCTGTGCTACTCCTGTGCTAAAATATATGCGGACATATACCACAGCAACAGACTTTGGCAAGAACATCTGGATTGCTCTTGGCAAAGACTCCCAGAATCAACTTCTGCCACATCATAAAAAGCTTTAGTGTTGGCTCTCCGACAATACCACCAACAAAGCCCACAGAACCGCTGACAGACCCACAACAGTGGATATTACCCAGCTCACTGCTGTCGTTCAACCACCTGGACTCACATCATATGTGCTGACTGTGAAGATTGAGCACACATGTAACATGCTAATGAACAGGTGTGGATATGTTTTTTTATTGTATACTGTATATATTAAAAGGTAATTCTTTCAATGTTTAATATGTTATAACAAGAATTATACCTCAATATATCGGACATCCAAACAATCCGAAACTGTTTATCTATTCATTGCGGTTAATTAACATACAAATACACTGAAAAGCTACAACTATATAACCATAACACAATGTCTTACTACAATATACAATGTAAGATAAGTATAATATTTAGAACCAATTTTTCAGTATATTGGGTTCATCCCTGGACCAAGGCGCATTTTGTGAAAATTGTCCTCTGGTGCATATCACATGTACTTGAAAGACAGACAGGGGGGAGGGGTTCATGGTGATCATCTCTTCATCTGCTTCCGAGATAAACACGGCCAGTGGAGCCCGGAGCCAGGTAAGAGGCTGCAACAACAGCCTGTGTAATGCAGCTCAGCTGTGTTAACACCAGCAGCTCTGCAGTGGCGACGGATCACTGGAGTGGTTACAAAAACAAAGTCAGCAAACACAGGAAGGGGGGCAGGGGGGTGGGTCTTAGGAAAATGCTGAAGTTTAGATGGGGGTGACATGTGGCTCTGTGACTTGCCCTGAACTTCTCCTCCATTGTTTGTGTGTTTGGGATTTGCACGTATTTCCAAGCGAGCCGGACTCTTTCAAAACATCAATGGAGAGACAATGTTTCTGCACCTTTTGTTGAACTTCGGTCCTTTTGTCGATGAGCCAAGACTTCCTTCAGGATTACTCGATGCTCGGCGCAGCTTAGCCACATTAGCCTTCCCTCACAGGTCAGGAACAAAGCGAGTGCACCGGCCCATAAGCTAACATCATCAGGGTCATAACTTTCCCATCATTACACTGTTACTTATTGATGACAGATGAACTTAGGATATAAACTGTCACCTTCCCCATGCCCTCCCTCAAGTGTCCTCTTATGGGGGAACTTCCTTTCCAATTAAAAAGAGAAATGTTGCCAGAAGCCCCAGTGCCGTTCCTTCCTAACTGTGGTTACACGAGCATGAAGGTGTGTTGTCTGTGGAGAGCCACTGTGTTGTGGAAGAGATAAAACTAGTTATGGGAAATCTTTACAGACATACATTAGGCATAAAGCCAGAGGGGATGATGTGACATTGTAAAACACTGCAAAGCTGCCATGTTATAAAGAGCCTTTACTGAGCAGCGTCCTTTAACAGGAATGTTTTCTATTGTTCAGCTGCTTGTAACATTCAAGCTTCCTCGCGTCTTCCAACAAGTTATTTTTACCGTTGGATGTAAACAGCTTCAAACGAAAATCTAAAGCACCCAGCTGTCATTGAGGTTTTTCTTCGATAGGCCTGTCTTTAACCCTGCTCACATGTATTCAGAACCAGCCTTGTGGAGGAAGTGAGTGTGCACATCATGAGTGTCACGCACGGCGACATGTTTATCTGCCGTGTGCCTGGCACAGATTATCTGATCTCAACATCCTGTGCCTTACACAGATCATTGATGAGCTACATTTCAGGTCACACCAGGGAAGCCTGCTCCTCTCTTGTCTCCCCTAACCCAAAGCATTTAAAGAAAACAATTTGCAGACGTTCAGTGGAACCGTGCGGTGTTATTATCTTGTTAGGGCCAGTTAAGAGGCCGCGTCTCTGAGGGCTGAGCCGACCCTGTCAGGAGCTGCCTGGAGACCACAAAGGCGTTAACGGTCAAAATCTTTTTGGCTACAAAGACAACCAAAGACAAACACACACACAAAGAAACACAGCCACAGGGACCACTTCACTACCCCCACAGTGTTTTCCCGATCTGTCAAGAAGCTCAAACAAGGCTGAGAGAAAGTGTTTGGGTGTTTTGGTGACAATCATGAAAGCCAAAATATTCAAAATATTCTTCCTTTTTTCCCCCAAATACCAAAAAATGAGCAAATCAGAGTAAACTATAATATCACCGAACATAGGAGACTGTTGCTCTGCCAGTGTGCAAGAGTGCAAATGTAGCTCCAGTTCAGCACGGTGGCCTATATCTTAACGAAAATGGGTTGCAACATAGTAAGTGCACATAAATTAAAGATATCATTTAAGAGGTACATGTTCCCAGAGCAGGTGTAAGCCATTTTCTTACTAGATCGCAGGAGACATTGACTTGTCAAAGCAGGGGAGGCAAAGTGGCTCAATGCGTTTAAATGCGTGCAAGTGCATGGCTCTGCTCTGGTGTATGATAGTTAATCTCCGTGGTTTCCATGGACACTTGAATGGAGCCGAGCCACCACTCATCATTCAACCTGTCTATTTACTGAAATAACCCAAGACAACATCTGTATAGAAAATGTTAAGAAGTTGGAGTTGAATGAGAGTGTGTGATGAAAGTGTGTGCCTGGGGGAAATCAATGCTTGTTTTTAATCTCTTATGATTTAGATAATCACCAACCCCAGACCTGTTAAAGGGTTAGTCCACTTTTTGTTTGCAATTGGGGGTGTATAAATCAGCTCTCTGCTCTCCTCCAGTTTAAAGTAGCGGCACTTTGTTGTGAACAGAGATGGAGGCGACACATTGAAGCAGAAGAGTCCCAGTTTTAGAGGAGGGATTCGCGGTTTCCAAGCGGTCTCATCTGAAACCAATACATCAGTTTGATTCTGCGACATATACATGTAAAACAAAATCCTCAGCGCGTCAAATATTTTCAAAATAGCTGTTTTATTTGGCACTCACCCCGTACTCCTCCGTGCATGCGCCATCAAGCAGCAATCGACCACACCGTGCTCCACATCACGGGTTCTGAGTACACTAACTGCAGTCGTGATGTCTGACCACATAAACGTACGCAAATACTTCAAAGATGGCCGTGCGTGCCTAAAACTGTGAAAACAAAGCTTTATCGGGATGCCTTCACACTTTTCGCCGTCTTTATTGGACTTAGACGTATGCGGCTAACGGCTAGCTGCACTGGATGTCAACATCAACTCGCCGCTCAGACAGACACATCAAAACGAGCCCAGCCAAAGAGCACTGCTGCTCCATCCATCAAGTAAGACACAATCAAACACTCGTGAAAGAGTCAAACTGCCTCTACAACACACAGAAAATAGAGAAACATCCTACCTCTGCAGCCTCCAGCGCCCACAGACGTTTCCTCTCTCTCTCTCTCGCCATCCTCAAGAGTTTTTCTTCAGTCAGCTCTGGTTCACAGAGATCTCCTCCTGTTGCCAAAGTGAATGGAACTTGTCACGGTCATTTTCACTTTTTATTCATGTATCCTCCACACGCACAGCTGATTTGGAGCTCACTGCAGTAGACACGTTTGCGCGTGCAGAGAGGAATACGCGAGTCTTACAGTCAGTGCCAAATAAAACAGCTATTTTGAAACAGTTGATGCACTGATAAATTTCACTATATGCCTCGGAATCAAGCGGATCTATTGATTTGAGATAGGATCGTTTACAGAGCGTCAAACCGCACTCTAAAACTGGCCCCCGTCCGCTTCAATGTAAACCCTCAGTCTGTTCACAACAAAGGGCTGCCACTTCAAACTGTTGGAGAGCAGAGAGTTGATATTGTAGAGATCATACTTAGGGTTTATAAGGAACTTATACACCCCTGCTTGAAAAAAAGTGGACTGTCCATTTTAGAGCTGACCTTTTGAGTATTTGTGCCAGAGACTGAGCAGAGATGGTCTGACACCTTGGGAAGTTTGGTGTGACGTTTGATTGCCACAAGGTCGCAGTTGTGCTTTCAATTCAGCTTCATGTTTACACATGACAAAGAATGTACATGAGCGGTGATTGTGGTTCAATGTTACATATAGAAAAGAACAAAGCTAACATTGCATCCTTCGATCCCATCTGCCTGAGATGTTTCAAAGCAGCATCATTTTAACACAGCAATAATTCAGAAGAGGTAACAGAAAAAAGTGATTGCGCTGGGGAACCAGGATGGGACATTCAAAGGCAAGACAATGATGTCGTGACACACACACTGACCTATAATTGCCAACAGCAGAGTGCAGAGGGGCAGTGATTGGCTGGCTCTCAGGGCCCTGTGGCCCGAGAGGATGAGAGCCATCATGCAATTGCGCAGGATCAGCAAATCACTGTCAGATGCCCACCGGCTAGACCACTCCAAACCCGGGCTATTTTCCAATCAGTACCAGAGGGTTTGCAGGGGTGGGGGAGCCATAACAGTTACAGAAAGATTTGAGGAAATAAATAGCATATCTCAGCAGAAAGTGCATTAGGATGTGATTATTTTTGTCTTTCCAATATACTCGCCAAAAATGACTAAAGTGAAAAAGTAACATCATGAATGAAAAGGGAATGGGGCTGAGGGAGCGCCGGCTTCTAAGCTTCATTCATTCAACAACAGATAAGGTTGTACATGTCTGTAATAAGCACATCACTGCGAAGATTGAGACATCAGTTAGCAAGGAAGCGTTTGGGCATCGTCCAAGCATTCCTAATCTGCCAAAACAGATTAGGTGAACTCGATTTAAACCATAATAGCAGATTTCCTTAAATCACTGCCAAAACGCCACAGTTTAACAGGCGTTTGAAGATGGTTCGAGAAAACTGTTCCTATTAGCCATCAGGCACTTTCTGATGTCTTAATGCAGGTCAGCACGCAGACCTGCAGCTGCACGGAGAAACACAGACTGTGTGCGTGTGTGTCTGTGTGTGTGTGTGTGTAATAAACCCGGAATCAGCAGCTCTCCCTTTGCCTCTCTCCTTATCTGCTCACACAGCCAGTTGAGAAGCGCACAGACACAGAACACTCAGACACAGCCAAGCTTTCCTGGCATCCCCCTCCCCTCCATCTCCACCACCACCTCCACCATCATCACGGAGGGATGCGTTTGTCCTCCCATCCACACCTCTGTGTGAAGCCCAACACACATCGAGCAGCAGCGGCAGCCAGGAGCACATTTAATTGGCCAGCTGTCTGAGTGGTCAGAGCTACTAATTACTCCAGAAGCAGCAGACAACAGCCCCCCCCCCCCCCCCC
>CAESWR010001540.1:207908-223741 GCA_903171835.1 Mullus surmuletus | reverse complement strand
CACCATCAAAACACTAAATATATGATGTCTGAAGAAAAAAAAAAAATCTATCCCAGGATTTGTCAGGATAATTTGTCAAAAACACACTCTGACCATGAGGGTGTCTCGTCTCACCAGCTGGATGAGCCTGATCAGTCGGTCGTTGAGGGCAGCGATGACACCGCGATCCTGGGCGAACTGGCTCAGACCCTCCTTGCTGAGCTCCTTGGCAGCCGAGAAGTCCAACTTGTCGCAGTCACATTCATCAGCAGCCGCACCCCTGCGGCGACAACAGAACGGTAACGCACCACTGGCTTCAGGACTGACTGAATATTATGAATTCTCATTGCGGGTAGTTTCAAGTGGCATCTCTCATATTTTAAAGATGCTACATTGCCTTTTTGTCCACTTTTTCACAGCAAACATTGATGCTACATTTTCTCTGAGACTGAAACACTCCAAACAAGGCTTTTTTTCATTCAACAACCCTTTAAACAGCCTGTAAAATTCAATCTTTTTTAAGTTGGACATCTGAGACACACTGACCTGGCGGAGGCCCGGTACTCCCCTGCACACTGCATGCTGGATCCTCCATTTCGACTCCAGTTGTCTTCCTCAAACAGCTTGCGGTACGATGACACTCGGAGCATGGCCATGGCTTTGGACGGCTTCAAACTGGGATGCAGCGGTTGGACCAAAGAGTGACAGAAGGTCAGAAGCAGTGGTTTTATACTGGCCGTGATGGAGAATGTAGCAGATAGGTGAGGGATCTCTCGTTAGCCACTGAGGAGGCCAACTATAGCAGGAACATTAGGCAGGAACAATTTGGCACTTAGCTGAGGAGTGAGCCCCGAAAATCCCCTCTGGTGTTGTCAGCAGGACTTCCACACAAAACATTGCAACGGGGTCAATTTCACATGGATAGACTTGACTGACAACGCAGATTTAAACGTAGTTTTATTTCTGTTAAATAAATTAAAAAGTACCAAAAAATCCGAAGAGCAGAAAATAAGTGTTTCCTTGTGTACCTTAAGAGCAGATAGTGACAAAACACAATAACAATAACATCCACATAAATACAGATGATTCATTGGCAGAGCACAACACTTGAAATCAGAGGATACCGAATATAGTGATTTTGTGTTGGACATAATGAAACCTAGCATTTCTAAAGCGAGCGAATAAATAAACATTGACTGTTTTATCTCCCAAATCTTGGGCCCAAGCTGCCTCTTGTGGGCGAGCCGGGCACAGTTAAAGTCAACTGAGGGACCAATCATCTCGATGGCAATAAGGCAGAAGAACTACACCAGAGAAATTGAGCACCTTCAGCCCTACAAATATGATTGTCAGCAGTGTCATGTTGCATCATCACGCCCCCCCCACGCCCCAAAAGATGAAGCAGAGTTCTGCAGCATCAGGCAAAGAAAGCACTCAGGTTTTACTGGCAGCACTACATCATAGGAGATGTGGAGCGAGGGAGAAAACAGATATCAAGAATGCAGTGAATACTTTTGACTGGGGAAGCTAATGAGCTGTCTCTTTAAGAGGAAATTCTATTCGTTATACAGAGCCTTAGAGTTCCCTATTTCGTGACATGTTTTGCAACAGTTTCTTCTGTGGCACAAATTTTGAGAAGCGCAGAAAAGGCGACTGATGTCTCCAAAGTGATGTGCGGAATTACTAATCCGGAAGCTACAGAGAGGAACCAAAAGTTGGTGCCTTGAGATCATACATACCCAAAACTGAGAAAGGAGTTTGCAGATGCAGCAGAGGTGAAGCATCAAGACATGTTAACAAACAGACAGTAATAGTACCACCTTCATGACAAACGCGACAAACACCATCACAGATTTTCACCACCAGTCAACAGGGAAACAATCACCATAATATTTACACCATTTAAGACATCCAGACCCACAGAGGTGCGACTGTTCGGTTTGACCAGGAAGTTAGTGTGTTAGCAGACTTTGTTTTGCAACTCAAGAGGAACTGGCAAAACGAGGTGCAAGGCTCATTGTCCGAGTTGCACAAAAACACAGCAACTGATAAAATAATTTCAATAGCAGGATGACAGGAAGTGAATTTCAAAATGAAACATTTTAAAAACAAAGAATCTGTTCTATGGTACAAAATGTGTTGAACAAGAGATAAATAACAGTTTAAATTGCACAGATATGATAACACATTAAAGCAGAAATTCTAATTCCCCCTCCACTAAAATATTGCCAAAAAAAGATTGTTGTGACTGATTTCAAGCTTAAAACATTCTAAGATAGATTTTCACAATAATCATAATCATTTGAAACTATTAAATGCTTTGATAGGTTTATTAGTATTCTGTCTGCTTCTTAAATCTCTAGGAATTTGTTTTCCTTTCTTTAGTGTAATCCGAGTGTCTCTTAGCATCTATGCTCACCTAGTGTTTTCACATTCATACCACTCACTATACAGGGGTCATTTTGGCATGAGCACCTATCAGAAGGGTGACCTATGAACAAGGGCGACTCTATTCTGGAGGCACGGGTCCTTTAGGTCATCGGAAAATGCATAGGCGTCAGTTCAAACCTCTTGCAAGTACTTCCAAATCCAGCAAGTGGTTGCCCATACCGTGACCAGAACTGAAGCCGTTACTCTCTGTGAAGCCGTCACAGTTCCAATGGAAGCCAGAAAGGGCCTCGGGGAAAACTAACATCTGAGTTTTTGTGAAAGTTGTGGTGCAAAGCGACTGCACTGGTCTCTAACGGAGGAAAAATATGTGGATTTGTGGTACACAGTGTTGACAGGGTCTTTTGCGAGCGAGAAGCCGGGTTGGGGGGCCCCCACCACCATCTCCAATGCCGCGAGGGACCTTTAACCTCAGTTACTCCTCGTCTCCGGCCATGAGGAAACCCAGGACAAAGTCGATGGCTTTCTGTCGGTCATGAGACGTCTGCCTGCTCGCCAGGTTGGGAGGCGGTCGGATGAGAAGGCTGGCAAACAGGGTTGCTAAAAACAACGACAGAATCAGACAAACATGTGTGAGCTGAAATATTCCTCAAGGGACTGAAGTTTGGTTGCAAGCAGAACAAATACAAAGTAAAGATCCGTTATTGACGATAAGTCTTAGTGCCATGAAGAAAAAAACCTATCCCGTGTCAGATTTCTAAAACTCTCAAATATCAATTGTGGTAGTAGCCTGAAAAAAATCTATATCCATATGTAGATCACATTATACTTAATTATTCATACACACAGGAAGCAAAGCATCAGTTCACTGCAATGGACTCTTCCTGCACCGCCTTTAAACAACTCTTGGAGTCTCCTACCTATGAGGCTGGCTGTCAGGTTGTTGTTGTGCGAGTGCTTCAGCAGTTCCTTCAGGAAAGCCAT
This sequence comes from Mullus surmuletus, assembly GCA_903171835.1. Taxonomy (NCBI): domain Eukaryota; kingdom Metazoa; phylum Chordata; class Actinopteri; order Syngnathiformes; family Mullidae; genus Mullus; species Mullus surmuletus. Next base: position 220,390 of record CAESWR010001540.1, on the reverse strand, counting down.
TAAATAGCGGAACACGTTGCGGTGAGCTCGGGGCAGCTGGGAGATCAACTGTCGACCGTCGAAACATATAAATGGTTAATTTCACACAGTCTTCACTCCGAGGTCAAAACATGATAGAAGAACTCGAGGTCCGTCGAGCATTAACACCCCACCTGTTTGCAGAGGCGGCTGTCGTGAGCACAATCCAGGCACCGTTGGTAGAGTTCGTAACACACAACTGGCTCCGGCAAGGCCTCCAAGAAGATCAGCAGAGCCTCGGCGACTGAGTGGTTGCAACCAGCTGTGTTGTTTGGTCAAGGAAGAACAATCGGATGTGGATTTCACATACTGAAGCGTTTGTGAGCACAGTGCAGTGTACAAGCATGGGCTGAAGATGTGATGAAGACTGCTTGATCTTCATCTGACATGTCTCCATGATGGATGAAGACACCAGTGTTTATATATAAAACAGGTATGCTGTTAAAGGGATAGTTCAGATTTGTTGACATGAAGTTGTATGAGATCCTCACCATCAGTGTCGTTCATCAGCAGTGACCTTTCCCCCACTGTGTCCCACAAACGGAGTTTCGGCCCGTTTTTGGTGTTGCAGAAAGTAGTTCCGTCTAGTTTATGGGGTCACTCGAATAAAGCGGTTTGCTCCAAAAAAAACAATATGCATTCAAAAGTATAAACCCATTTGCATCACCAATTCTTGGTCGTAAAAAAAAAATCTAACCTCACAATCACCTTTCCCTCCCATCGGATGGGCACCATCATCAGCTGTTTCACGGCGTTTACATGCTCAGAAGGAGACCACTATGACACATTTTCTCTCCCATCGCAGTGGTCTCCTTCTGCCTCGTTCAGCTGATGGAAAGTTGCGCGCAGTGATACGAAGGGAGGGAAAATAGTAATGGGTGATTGAGAGGTTGTATGAGATCAGCAGATAAAGATAATAAAGATATTCTTTATTCGTGTGGCCCCAGCAACTACACAAAACTACTCTCTGCAACACTGAATCCGGGCAGGAACTCTGCTCATGGGACGTTGTGGGGGAAAAGTCACTGCTGATGGAACGCAATGATGGTGAGGAAGTCATACAACTTCACATCAAATAATCAAACTGTCCCTTTAATGTTGTCTGTGTACACATGCAACATTAACAACGTGGTATTCAGGATACGGATGGTGTCGGGGATGCTGGTGTCCAGACAGTCGATAATGTTCTGCAGCTCCTCTTGCAGGCCTGGTGTTTGGAACAGGTCCTCCTAGCAGACGAACGGAGAAATTCTTATTCAACACCATGTTTCTCCAGGCGGGACGCTACTTCTTTGAGGTTTTATTGAGGGAGACAAGCCATTAAATAGAAAAACAAAAACTGAATTTCCACAGATGGCAGTTGCGTGACCAAAGCATTTGATCTCTCACACACATGAAGACACACTCCAGCAGACCTTTTCAGCATTTTTGCAATGTGTGGTTTTCTCACCTGATCACAAGACTTGGTGAAGAGGTGGTTGACCAGGATCCACACCTCCTTTGGGATCTTGAGAGGTTTGTCCTCGGTACTCGCACCATCCATCAGGAAGCTCATCTTAGACTTTTCCTGACAGGGGAAGAACATAGGCACTGCGTTCACACCGATGCTCATTCAACACGGGAATAAATAAAAACAGGGTCTTTAACAGGAAACAAAAAAAAATGATCTGATGTCATGACCTTACTACCATATGAGGCGGTTTGTGATGCTTCATTCAGACTGTAACGGACACTACTAGAATGAAATCACATGACAGCTGATCAATTAGTGATAGCGTGGGACCAGTGCAGAGGACGCTCGAGATTATCTCCAGGGTCTTAATACTTCAAGTAGTGCCATTTTACCAAGAGTGGGATTTCACATGCTTTTTTTTGTCTCGGCAAATGGATCCCTAAGACTCACAAGAGACGTCCAAAAATAACCACGGCGAATGAGGCTGCACATAAAAGCAGGGGAAACCGGAGATGGCCTTTAATGGGGGGGATGATGCTAACATGCAGAACCAATGTGATATTCTATCAAACATTTCTGCAGACACCATAAGTGCCTGTGAAGGATGCCTTACAGTGTGGTAAATCTACAAGCCAAGCAACACTTTTGTACTTTGCGTCAGTGTAAAGACACACACAGTCCAATTTGTATTCCCAGTATCTCCCCACATTTACTCATGCGGTTGCTAACCTTCTCTGATTAGTAACAGGCGATGAAATGGAAGAGCTAACTTGTCCTCTGGCTTCATGTGGGGTTTCTGAGCTCAGCTGAACAGACTCGGATACTTATTCTCATTAGCTTTAATCGTGTGTTTGATGTGGCGGTGCAGTGTGGGTGACCTGCTGTGAAATGAGATTGCGTGTGTGTGTGCGTGTGAGTGTGGGGCTGAGTTTCGGTGGACTGCTGTTCCGTGCCCTCATTGGGCCACGGAAGATTTAATGGGTGACTGAGTCATAGACACAGATTATAACAAAGCTGGCATGGTCTGGTCTGCAATGTGGGTTACCGGCTACTGCCCTTGTCGGCTCTCTTGAGATGTGGAGCGAATTTTCCCCGACTAACTTTTCGGATAGACTCGAATAGGTGTGTTTCAACCCAATGCAGACACCACTGATGCAATGGTGAACAATATGGTACTTGCACGGCTCCTTTTTCTCAAGAACTTCCTGAATAGTATTTGAGTTACAAGGTGAAAGAAGATACCTTTAGCACGTCAAATCTGATCTATTTCCCCATGCTATCTATAAATAAATAAGATGTTCACTTGTAGAATATTACCACAACTGGGAGGCTGCAACCAGGAATTTATGTGCGCTCTGTAAAGACTAGAAATTTCATTTACATTCTCTGTTGTGGGGGGAAAAAAGTCTATCGTAGAGTGAATCATCAGTGCAGTTGCAACAAATTGATTAATTGAAAATGAAAAAAAGTATATATTTTTTTTAAACTAATAACAAATAACAAGTAGGGGTTCTATTAGCTAATCTGATACTTAAAACTTAAGTCAAAGATAATTAATGGAACATGTCTAACTACTCCAGCATTATATTCCTAGATTTTCCACTGATAGTTCACCGGTTGATTCATTTTTTACCTTTTCCATGTAGCTGTCCTCTCCCTTAGCAAGAAGTCAGCCCACAACCACAGTGAAGAATTTGGAAAGGCATGATCAAGGAGGCAAGAAGAGGTGACGGAGGGAAACAACAGAGGAAAGAAGGAGATAGCACTATGCATCAGAATCAAAAGAGACAGGTTAAATTATGGATTGCATCAAACATTTCATCCAAACGCAACAAAGGCCAGTGGGAGAATGGAAAGGCTTGAGTAGAAATAAAGAAGCACTGATTGATGGCAGCACTATTTTCAGAGTCAAAACAGAAGAAAAACAGCAACACGGAACAAGACAGTTCCTGAGTCAGTTCTGCCCTTTTCTTAAGGAGCTCCCTTCCCATCTCTTTGCCACTTCCTCGTTCTCCTTGGCCCCTCTTGACCAGAAATATACATGTTGAGGCATTTTATCCTCTTCCAAAAATAGGCCGTTTCAGCGAGCGACTTTGCCCTGCGGCGGCAAACAAGCCCTCACGTGTCCTCGCTCAGGCTTCAGGTGAATAGCTGGCGAGTGACGACCAGCCACAATCAGAGCTACAGTCAGTCAGAGGAATCAGTGCAGAGGAAGCTTTGTTCATTGTTTTTTCATCTAATCTGGGGGAAAATATTTTTTTTCTTCACTCGTTTTACCACTTTTGACTGGCCTAATTAGGCGTACTTCTCACTCAAGGGAAAAAAGAAAAAAAAGCACCCCCTCACCAGGTCAATGAGTTTGGTAATGGGGATTTCTCTGATGGGCTTCTTCATGCGGCACAGGGTCTCCAGTGAGGTTCCAAAGCAGCTCGGCAGGTAGTTGCCAGATATGGTGATGAAGAAGTCCTTGCCCCGGTCCAGATGCAGCACCAGTATTTCATTTATGGAGTCCTCACCGGAGTTGAGCAGCGTGACAGAGTCTTTGCTGACATACACCTCCAGATAGATCTCCAGGGTCTCGTCTGTTTCACATAAAGGAAACTGAGGTCATTCTTTGTTTGCCAAGAGAAGAGCTGAGTTGTACAACAAAATACTGAATTTGTTAATGACTGAACCAGCTTATGAACTTCAGTGAATAGGGTTTATTAGATGGAAGCCTATACGGTCACAGGAGTCAATCTGCCACCTGCAATAACGCAAAGCTGTCCTATATGCATAATCTTTCTTCTGCCGTTCATATGCAATAACTACAATGCTACATGATCACAGACTAATGCCAGGAAAGAGCCAAAGTACAGGCGTGGAATTATGGAGATTTAAAGGACTCACTGGGCTCCAAGAATCCGCCGCTTGGCTCGGCACGCAGCCAAGGCTTGCAATAAAGCGTGTCGTTGAGCTTGGGGATGAAGGCGAAATGACATGCGACCTGCCCGTCGTTCTTTATTCGGAAGCGTTCCCTCTGAAGCTGCCGGAATTTCACATTCTCAAATGCAAACTGCGGGAAAGAGAAGAATAGGTGGCATTTAGGAGATCTCTAGCAACAATCCTGGAAATAATTGGATAATATATAAGAAGACTCAGAAACTGTTTCAACTCCGACATATGCATATAATGAATGGCAGTGCTAAATATTTCATTATCAACTCGGCAGAGTTTTCCTAGTATTATAAAACTTAGAGTGAATCTGTATTAGCATCACGCTGCATGCCATTTGGGTGAGATAATTCATAATAAACCTCACCAGCTCTATCAATCTTCCTGTGATTGTCTGACACTAATTAGGTGCCTACCTCCGCCAGCACTCACCCAAAAATGTTATTATGATTCTATGTGTATTTGAGCAGTATAACTTTGTACCTCTCTCCTGCTCAGAGACAAAGATGGAAGGAAGTCGTTCTCTCTTCTGTCCATCGCACGAATAATGTCTTCAACTACCCTTTTCTGGCGCAGCTCATTCACCACCTTCACCTGTGAGGCAGACAAAAGTCAAACATTTCAAATCCATGCTATTGCGTTTTAGCATCAATGTTTGATTGTGTTTCCGCAAATGTGTTCAATATTTGGCAAGAGCTGAAGCGTTGGAAAGTGCTATGGTCATTATTTGACCTCTGTGCTCTTTACCTCAATACTGAAGAGGGAGCTGACAGGTTTGTGGTCGCTTGTTTGCAGCTCCATGTGACTCCGGTACTCGAGCTGCTTGACACCGTTGCCCCTCCACAGGATTCTGTCACACCACGCCGGGACGCGGCACTTCCCACTGAAAGAAACAGTTGCAGAGTTAGAGACAACTGCTGACTCTGTATTTTTAACGATGGCTGTTTTTCTGGCAAAATCTAATCAAACTGAACTTTGGCCAACTTTACCTCGAGTCCCACTGATCTGTTTTTGGGTCATACTTGTAAGTGGGAATGAAGTTGATATCTCCTTCGTTGAAGCCAACAAAGGCTTTTTTGCTCTGCCTCTGAAGATTCAACTGCACACAAAAAGCAGGAATAAGCTCATTTTCACCAAAACTTTGAAACTTGTAAAAGGTTGCAAAACAGTTACCACAAAGAAAAAACGAATACAACTTCGAAGAGCACAGGGAATAATTTGAAATCATCGCTTAACAGTGTGCATGCTGGCCATTAGGTGTACTGCTGTTTCAACAACCAACTGCTGAGAGGTAGTGGGTGGGCCTTTGACTCCGATCTATTGGTCCGGAAAGGCTTTGAGCCTTGTGTTGCCATCATGTCGCTTTCATCATGTAGTTTCATCAGTCTCAACATCCAACGCTCATCCAACAATCACCAAAGCAACAACCCACCCCAAAGGCCCTATGTTCTTTTATATCTCACCTGATCAACCTTCTGAAGCCTCTTCAGCTCATTTTGAGAAATTAGCCGTTTCACCTCAGCAGCATCGTACATTAACAGACGATAGTTCAAGTCCCCGAGCCAGACTACAACACTATAACACACAAAAAGGAAAAGATTTTTTTTAAATTGATTTGCCATAAATTTGATGTTCCTCATGAAAATACCACATTTTCACCAAAGTGGATTCCTATGTGAAGGTCCTTTTGTAAGCGACCAAGGAGTGACGTTTTGATCCATAGACAGTTTATGACTCAAGTCAAGGCACAAAGTGTGATATCATTTGCACTCGTGGTATCAAAGACTGTGGCACTCACTCGTGCTTGACGACACTTAGAGGCGGGTGGTCCAGCAAGTGGAAAATCATGCGTGAACATATGTCTTTATAGTCCTGGTTCCGCCGTTCAAAGTCCTCCACGTGGGCTGCTAGATGCGAGTTGACGATGCAGAAGCTAGTGTTATGGAAAACAAACCTCACTGCCACTCCTCCTTTGTTCCCCTGAAGGAAAAAAATGACCCTTATTTAGGCACGAATTTCTTGTGTTGTGACAAAACGCATGGATTTCCAGCATTAGCCATATTGATTATTGAATTTTTTTTCATCTGACAGACCATTTTTCCCATGATTCCAGTGCCCACATGCTCCGCAGCCACCTCTTTGATATGATTCTTGTGTATCTTGTTGACAAAGACCACCAGCATCATCCCGACAAGTCGTATAATGCGAACCTGTAGAAGCGGAATTTAAGAACAAGTCAGCCCTGCCGATTGTGTTCAATGATGTTTAAGACAAAAGAGTGACTCAAGCACTCACCTTCTTGTACTTGGCTTTTGGATGCAAGCTCCTCTCAACAGCTTCTACCCACAGCTGTTGCCTGGAGGAGTCCATGTAGAAGAAAGCCTCAGTGCTCAGGTCTAATTCCTGAAAACTAGAGAGAGAGAGAGAGAAAAAAAAGCGTTAAACCATTAAAATATGAAGGCACGCGCAGGAAATGACATGTACATTTAGTACAAAAACATGGCATGATTAATACTCCACTGACCCCAGGGCATAAATATCGGGAGGTTCCATGTCACAGCAGAGCCACGATTCCAGGCTGCTATCTGGAGACTGACCATTCACATTCCACGTCCCTGTGAAAAACCTGTTTTGAAAACCAAACAAACAGAAGGCTTTAATGCACAGTGCAGGAATAAAATGGATGTTTATGACCTGGATGGCTGTTAATTTCACCAAAAAGAAACGCTCTTTCTGCATTTACTCCTCCCACCTGAAGTTCTGGATGTCCACATACTCGTCCTCCCTCTTTCCCATCCGGTGTTTGATGATGTATTCTCTCTGTCCTGCTGGGGTGGAGAACATTCCCTGCCTCATGCTGTTCGTGGTGGGACTTTCACACAAAGATGGTGGTCGGTCCATTCGATCGAAGTCCGATCTAAAACTACTGCAATACAGAAAGAAAAAAGTAAAAAAAGAGAGAATCCAGCAATTTAGTTTCTTTGCACATCTCCACTGAACCCGGGCCCATGTTTACCAGCATTTTAAGGCCATTTTTTGGCAATCACTGTTATCGTTACGAGGATCAACAACTAATTTTTAAGAGAATTTCTCAGAAAATGTCAAAGCACTAAGGAAGGTTTGAACAACAGGCCCTGAGGAGCTATCTTTGCAGAGGCACTCACTCTGGCTTGGTGCTGCTGATGAAGGAGTTGTCTTTGGCCTGTAAGGAGACAACTCTCTCTTTAGGGACCGGCACAGGAGGCAGGGGATTGTTTGGAGTATAGGAGGCTTTGCGAGGAGGTAGAGGGGGAATTGGAGGAGGGGGAGGCTCCCGGGAAGCAACTATCCGGTTTTGGTGGTTCTTCTTTTCTTCCACTTTGAGTGCATGATTGATGGTGTCTTCAAAGCCAAAGTCTGAGGCCAGTGACTGAGCAGGATCTTCAGCAGAGGAAAAACATATTCAGAATTCAGTGTAACAGAAGCTAATTTGGACTTTCTGGGTCATATGGATCTCATGTTAATCTTCAGTTAATATGTTTTACTTGTGTTTGTCTGGTTTGTTGAAGTGCTGTTGTTGAGGGTGGGGGGCAGTGCACCGGTGGCTTTGGGTGGGTTGACCCCAGAGCTCATAGAATTAGCCTTGTTCCCTCTTTGAGGTGGGATGGGTACGGGACCTCTCTGGGGCATCTGTGTGAGGGGCTCCATCACTTTGGGTTTTGTGACTTTGGATTCAACTGAAAGAAATGAAACAAAGCTTGACAAAAACAGTTCATGGCTTCAGAAGGAGCAGCTGTCCAGGAACTGTCTTTAAATATAAAGTAAAAACAGTAAATTAAATTAACAGGTGGAGCATGCAATAATTAAGCTACCATGACATTAACAGAAGAACTTCAGCTTATTTTAACTGACCTCATGAATACAAAAAAAATAAGACACCCAATGAAGGAATGTTGTCACTACAGGAAGTAGATTATAATTATCCATCTGACTTTAAGCTTCTTCTTCTGAAAGATCGGAAATCATTTTTTTGTCTTCAGCATTCATCCACAATGGTAGCAACACCTTCTCCTTTTGTCAATATTATCCTAATTATTTTCTGAAATAACATCAGTTACGATGGATGAAACACATTATGAAAAATTCCAGTGACGTTCCTTTGTGGACCACACACCCTTACAGATGGATGTGATTTCAAAGACGGCAACTAAATGATTCCTTCCACCTGAGTACGGGAGGAAACAACCCCCGGCAAATCAGTGAGAGGGGTAATCCACCCTCGGTAAATAAATGTTAGATGAGTGATTAAATAATTCAGCATCCAATGGTTTCAGACGAGTGACAGGCGTCTTACCTTGTTGCTGGGCGCTCTTCACCTGTGCGAAGAATGTCTGAGTCCGATCATCATCCTGGAGTTCGAAGAGCAGTTCCGGGGCTTTTTCTCCTTTGACTCGTATCCTGATGCAGGCTGGGAAAGGTCAGACAGCACACACACACGTTGGAGACTTTCAGCTCGGAACACACATTTTAGCATTGCAGAGTGTCAGGACAATAAAGCATAGTGATTTAACAGTGAAAGCATTCAGCATTCTTTCAGGGAACCCTGGCAACACATGACCAGCGTCTGCTACTAAATAAAGATGTAAACATGAAGCTGAGGCATGCTCTAAAACTGTAGTTGGGTTTAAAAGGGGCTGACTTGCTGAATGCTACGTTTCAGCTCAGTTCCCACAATTATTGCCAGACTGGCTTGCAAGATTCCTTTTTCTTTTTTTGCCTGTGCGGGAAAAAAAAAGGCTTTTTTGTGGAAGCTCAACATAAAAGTTTAAAAGTACTTACATTCTACTGAGAAGTCAATAAGAAGAGCCTCTTCTCCCTCTGAAATACAACAGAAAGTCAGAGGGTAAAACACGCTTGTGCAGTTCAAAGGTCAGTTGCGTGTTCAAGTTCAGCAGGAAGTGAGGGGCGTTAATTTTTAAATTTCCTTTTCAAACGACTGAAGTACGGAAGACAGTAATGGACAATGCAGCCATTTTGATTTCTGAGTCACTTTTATCCCAGGAGTAAAATTTGAGTTCCATGTTTATACAATTGCAACTTCTGACTTTAATCTCAGAATTCTTAAATATAAAGATGGTGACTTTGTTGTGAAAATAATAATAACAACAAAAATTTCTGACTTTACTAAACTGCTGGGGGGAAAAAGTATTTGGGAAGTTGGGGAATTCAGGGAAAAAGTAAGACCGTAATCAATCCGATTCCGTAGTGAAAGAAATACACTGTGTTTAGTCACCACTAACCCGCGGAGATGCAGAATGTGGCATCCTATGGCCACTGGCAGAGAGGTTTAGTGTCCTAAATAAATCATGTTTAGCTGACAAACATGCATCTGTACTCACAAACTACTAAATACGCAGATCATTTGATGCATTAAACCCCATCATAACAAAAATAAGCTTGAAAAAAAGAGAGACCAAAAAAAAAAAAAATAACATACCTTTTACAATTTCAAATTTATCATTGATGGGTATTGATAGTTGAGCCACTGGACGAGAGACAACAGCATCAGGGGTGGCCAAAACACCCAATCTGGATGAGAACAGCACACACTCACACTTAACAACAGCTCTGAGAAACTCTTAGATGATGTAATATGATCAAACAATCCTCTGAGACCCTGAGCACATACAAACCAGCTGGAGCAATTGGTCATTTCCAGATGAAAGTTGTGCTTCATGCAATGAATCATGAAAATGACTGAATATTAAAGATGCAAATGGGTAAATGTCACATTAGACCTGAAATGCAATTATTTAGTGATAAGGCAGAGCTTTAATTAAACAGAAATATAAAATGCACATGCAAAATTGGTCTTTTCTTTCATTTGCAAGCCAGTTGTTTCAGTTTAAAAAGCAAACAAAAATGCAAGTTATAAGCAGTCTGCTTCACTGTAGCTTTGGATACAAAAGGTCCACTGTTATTCATGCAGAGGAGCTTTGGGGTCATTAGGCGGCTACTACGAGCGGCTTTAAAATCTGACGTGGGTTTTATGTAGGTGGGGTCACGTTTCTCTCCCTGACAATGGTTGAGTAACAGCCAGAACCCGCAGCATGACGCCGGGCACTGGCTACGCTTCCCGTTCAACTTCACAATGAGTCTAGTTACTGTTGACAGCACCAGTGATTCAGAGCCCTGGACTGAACGTGTCAGAAAGACTCACACTTCCACAAAAATCAGAGGGCCTCTGGTGTCGTCATATGAAGAGCCAGAGCACCAAATGATGTAAAACACTACAGAATTCCTCATCATCAACCTCATCATGTTCACATCTGCTGTCATGTCCAACCTACATTCTCCATTTGCTCACCCCCCACCTCTGCAGATGGCCTCACTGACATTTAAAAAAAAGAATTTGCATTTCAATTTCCAGTAAGACTGCGGTGCCTGCCTAAGGAGGAAGTGTGTCGGAAATAAGATAGTATACGCGACACACTGGCAAAACTTCCTTAACGGGATCTTTTCTTTGCACGCAGCTCAGCCTCATAATGAATATTCAGACGGATAAATGTTTGATGACAAACATTTGCTCATATATTTGAAGGGCCACAAACCAAAGCCCTGACAGCACCTGGCCTCCTTGACTATAACACCATTTCTTTCCCCTGAGTTTAGTGTGTGCACTTTTAACACAGTTAGCTGAGCATGGAGCTTGTGTTCCCATGTGATTCTCATTACAGCCGAGGGCCAAGCGGTGGAATTCTGGATAATGGGCAAAGACCAGGATGCTGTTGCAACTAATTGCTTTCTCTCTCACACACGTACTACTGTGCGCCACAACCTGCTACAAACATAAACACCAGTGGTGGTTTTCACGCAACCACAACATCCTCTTTGACTGTATACAAACGATTCCTGTGGGTGGAAGAGTTGACCCTGCACTTTCCTGAGCATTAAAGATTCATAAGCGACCTGCTGATCTCAGAGAAGCTTACCCATGATACCATTACGGATCATTGGTGAGTATTGGGGAATGGGGTTGCACAAATACATAAGCTCTCTGCCACTATTCACCAATATTTAGTGTTGACTGCAGATATCAGCCACTAAATAGAAAGAACTATAATCTCCATTTCCAGTAGTAGCCAAAGTTTACCCATTGATGTGACATAATGTAATAAACTGTTGGATAAATAAAAAAAATTACACGCCAAAAACTCTTTAAAACAGTTATTCTTTAACACAACAAGGGGCAGCTTGTCATGGGAGGCACATTGCACCATTGTGTTGAAAAGGTCACAATAAAGTATTAGTAATACTATTATTACAATGTAGCATTCAGTAAGATTCAAAAATAGTTTTACAGCGTCTGTGTGCATGAATGAGTCTATTTTATCGAGTTAAATGTGGGCATTTCCAGAGTTCTCGCAATGCACCTGACCTGCTCAACCCTCCCTTTGAACGTGGCACTTATCAAATACCATTCATCAAAAATCCTTTCACTGGATAGGGCGCGGCAACCAACTGATATGAGGGTTTGTATTTTGTACCAGCTTAAAAATAGACGTTTTTCTGTGCGGCCTCGGACCGGCAACGACCAACAGAGTTCAGAGGCGACGCTCCACACAGCCGCCGACCGTCAAATACAGACAAGAGCGAGAGAGCCGTTGAGTCCTTGAATTAAACTGAAGCAGATGCTGAAAGAAGAAGGCAGGAAGGATGCTGCAGATGAACATCCTAAGCAGCCCACCAGAGAGCCCCCCCCCCACCTTCTCTGATACTTACACAAACTCTCCACCGCGCTCAATAAGCGACAGCAGTCTGGGCTCCCGCTGGCCAGCCCTCAGCTCCTGACCTCTCACAGTGTGAACAGGACAATCAAGGAATCTTTAGTGACACAGATGCAAGTGGAGGCTGCTGAGGCTGCTGCTGCTGCTGCTGAGCATCACAAGCGGCGTGTCATCACTGATTGGACGCAGCCTCGCAGTGTTTAGCTGTGAAGGTGATGTTAGTCTGCGAAGGTGCTGATCTTATTTAGAAGAAGCCATGCTAGTTGTGGAATTAGGGAGGCAAATTAATGTGACAAAACATAAAGGGGGTG
>CAESWR010001540.1:185169-198338 GCA_903171835.1 Mullus surmuletus | reverse complement strand
AGATAGGCAGAGCAAGGTCAAGTTCAGCTCAAATTTTGCCTAATAGTGCAGTACAGGATATCTCCACTCAAATGGGAAAGAGAAAGCAACGTTGTCTGTGAAATGGCTGCTGCTTATTTCCCATAATTTGTGTTGCCACGACATTTAAAAAAAGTGTCATGAGTCGCAGGTGGGGACTTTAAACGGGCAGGCCGAAGGAGGGGACAGACGTCTTCCGCTGTAGCACAATGCCTGCTTTTCCCCCCTTTGCTCACAAACATCCCAGCCAGTCCCTCTAACATGGTGTCGTGGGCCAAATAGAAACGTTTTTTATGTGGAAAGTAAAGTTACATTTTCTAACACTCCTTTCTTTCTTCTTTTCTTTCCTCTCCAGGCGGGTCATGACGGCGAGAACGTGGGGAACTGCCCTTTCTGCCAAAGGCTCTTCATGGTGCTGTGGCTGAAAGGAGTAAAGTTCACGGTGACCACTGTTGACATGAGGAAGTAAGCACCCCTCCTCTGGTTGTTTTTTTTAATTTTTTTTTAAAGAAAACACTTCCTGAGCATCTGGTTTGAGGGGACTTTCACACAGACCCCTATTAAGGAGAAACTGAGATGCTTTTTCTCTCAGTGGTTCCAGCAATCTCACACTGTCAGTAACTGTGTTGCTCACTCCGTCTCATGAAAGTTGGAAGGAGGTGTGTGTGTGAGGTGTACAAAGAGCTCTGTGTCACCCTCAAACAAACACCCTCTTTAATTCAACCTTTTATTGTGCGAATTTCTCAGGGTCATTACCGGTGAGCAAATAAGATCAGGAAACTTTGAAAGGATGCTGATAATTGAGTGATTGAACCTTTCTAGTAGGTGACCACTCCCAGCGCCGTGTGTTTTGTCAATGTTGAAATCATTAATCCAAAACGCGACATTTGATGCTGACAGGGCTTGATAACCGAGACGTTCTCCGATTCGCTCTCGGTTTTAACGCGCTTGATTTTGCCGTGGTCACGTGTCTCACCTCCCCTTTTGTCTTGCTGCAGGAAACCAGCAGAGCTGAAGGACCTCGCCCCCGGGACCAACCCTCCTTTCCTCCTCTACAACGGCACCCTCAAAACCGATTTCATCAAAATCGAGGAGTTTCTTGAGCAAACAATCGCCCCTCCCAGGTATTGTGCGCTCCATTATTACACAGGCATTATTAAAGACGAATTCCTGTGAAACAAAAGTGTTCAACATGGCGTCTCCTCACCTCCTCTCCCCCAGATATCCTCACCTCAGCCCACTAAACAAAGAGTCCTTTGACGTGGGGGCTGACATCTTTGCAAAGTTCTCCGCCTTCATCAAGAACAGCCCAAATAACGCCTGTAAGTTGGGCTTCTGTGCTCTCAATAAATGCAGAACTTTAATCATTAAACAGCAAACATGACACATCCTTTGAATATCTTTGATGCACTTGACGAGAAACACAACATGTCTTTGTGTTTTCCGCCTCTCCAGTTCATGAGAAAAACCTGCTGCGGGAGTTCAAGCGCCTGGACGATTACCTGAACTCCCCCCTCCCCGAGGAGATCGACCACAACTCACGGGAATCCATCGGCACCTCCAAGAGAAAGTTTCTGGACGGGAACCGGCTGACTTTAGCCGACTGCAACCTGCTGCCCAAACTGCACGTGATCAGGGTGAGGCCTTCAATCAGAAGTTGCAGTCTAAAGTGCTGCAGAATTAGAGCACGTAAAGTTGTACCTCTTTGACCCACGACCTTTCAAAATGCTTCATGGTCTCCACTTTCCTTGTAATTCAGATTGCTGCCAAGAAGTATTGCGATTTCGACATCCCGGCGCAGTTCACGGGCGTGTGGCGGTACCTTCAGAACGCCTACGACAGGGAGGAGTTCAAACAGACGTGTCCGGCCGAAATCGAGATCGAGAAGGCGTACTTCGGCGTGGCCAACAAGAGGAATTAACCCTTTCATGTCCTGTAATTCATGTCCTCGCCTTGTGCAGCCGTGCATGTACAGGTGATTATCTGTAGAGGGCAGTATAATCTACATCATTTAATTGTGGCAAAGTTGAAGGAAGCAGCCACATCAAACACTCACATGGGTTGTTTCGGAACATTTTGTTCAAGCCAAAAATAGATTCCATTGATTGTGTTTTTACTGTTTTTCCATCATCACTCACTGAGAAATGGTGGTTTTATGCCACAATGAAAAGGCCAAATGTGCAATTGACTGTTAATATAACTTTTTTGTTTATAGTGTAAATATATATTTTTTTCCATGCTTTATATGATCAAAACACCCACATTGAAATATCGGTAATTGTTAGTGTGATTCGCAGCATCAGAAACCTTTAAAAACTGTTCAGGTGTCGGCATAAATATTAAAGCAATTGTATTCCTCCATACAAAACAGTTGTTGTAGTTATCATCTCACTATTACACTAATAAAAAGATCAGATTGCTTTTTGATTACCACTACGTGTGTGTGGTGACTGATAATCTAGAGTGACACAAGGAAAACATGACCCCGAGCTCATTATCTCCCTGCAGCTCTCTCGTTCAGACATGCTCACTGTGAAGATGCTGCAACCAAAGAACAAGTCGATTCTCTCAAGACACGTTTATTTTCTGCCACAAAAAAAGACAATTTTACAACTTTAAAAATATATTTTCTGTGGATCTGATGTAGATGATGAAACAGAAATGAAAAGAGACGATCGAGGTGCATCCATCCGGTCGATAGCAAATGATGACCTGCTCTGTCAATGGTCTTTAGTTGGTCACACAGTATTTCCAGAAACACGCTGTCAGAAACACACAGAGCGCAACATTGCTTGAGTATGTGAATCATGTTGTATATATGGTGATTTTGGGCAGTAGAAATGAAATATGCTTGGTTTCATGTTGTGAGTGCAAGTGCAGATGTACTAAATCACATGCTCATAATTTTCTATGCTTGTATTTTTGTTTCTATTAAAGAAGTTAATTACGCACACAAAATGACGGAAATCTATTCCAGTTCTCTTTACTCTTTAATGTTCCGTTTATCAAATAGTAAACAGTCTGTTCTTTATGTTCACATTGCCATGACTAATTTAGTCCTCAATAGCATTATATACCAGTGCTTTTAATTGTACTGCTTGAGTGGACAATGTTTCACTCTTTAAATAATTTGTCCTGTTTGAAATGGCACAAGCCTTAGTTAAACATCCTTTTGACTACCTCTGGGCTGTGTCATAACGTCAGCTCTGATAGTACAGTGGGTGTTGTTTCGTGCTCTCAGCTCAGAGACTTAAGGCGTGGCGTGGTGTGATGTGGCTCACCTCTCTTGTTGGTTTTTGGCAAATTCTGCTCCGATCTGAGAAATCCTTGCGAGCGAAGCCTGTCAGCTGCTGCCAGCTTCAGCATCACTTCTTTGAGGTCCTCAAACTAGACAAAAGGATAACACAATATAAGCTGAGAGCATATTGTGCCTTCATCTGTTGTGATATTGTAGCGGGTTCAGGTGTACCATGTTGCCGTATCGATCTTGCTGTGCCGAATCTTTGGCCCCTTAGAAATAACAGATGGTGAAAAAAAATATAAGTCCCAATAACTACCATAAACTGATCTAGATTGCTGATTTAAATATTTTACCTTTGCTCCAGGAATCTTTCTCCTCATTGCGATGCATCAATAAGGGATACAGGTTATTCACCTCCCTGGACTCGCCCTCAGCCGTATTTGGTCCATCCTCCACCTCTGACACTAACTTCTGTATGAAGTCTATTGATACAAAAAGAGGAGTCACACTTTTACATGAATACGGAACTGAGAAGAAAATGAAATGAAAGAAAATGAAGGTGAATTTCTGGATTTTGAATTATATCTTTCAGGATGAACATGAATGATAGAATTTGGAAACATTAAATAGAGGCAAAACAACACCATCAAAAAATGAGAATCTTGGTCTTACCTGCCTGTGGTTCCAGGTTGGACTCTGTGTACAGGGGTAGAGCATGAGTCCATCTTGCAGAGCAAATGACAGCTACGAGGTAAAACACAGCCACGGGGAGCATGGTGACTTTTTCTCAAGGCGGCTAAGATCTGAATACTTCCTCCCCGGGGCTGAGAACTTCACTTATATATCCACAGTGGCCATCCATCACTGATCTGATCAATACATTATCATCACACCCGGTACCCTTCTTTATGGATCGGGCGTCATAGACACAATTTAGGGGACCCTGTCAATTCAGCCGCAGCCTATCTCTGCTTGTACAGGGAGGCCTAACAAATGTTTACTCTCCGACAGTAATCAGCAGCTGTCCTGTGAAGCCACTGATGCTTTATGTCTGATACCACGTCTGCGTGATGGGCTGCTCAGAGCCATCATTGCTCATGTCTGAGATCGCAGGCACACAAAGCCCGTGAAAGTGTATCAGCGCCGGTTTCTACGTCACTGTCGGTCAAATGAGCGGCATCTCAGGCAATTAATTAGGAGATGTGTCATACGGCAAATTGGACCCATTGTGGAAATGTATCACACGTTAAAGGTACAATAAGACCGTTTGTCTTATTTGTCTTGACATGTCTGTGGAGCAAAAAATAACCCTGTGTCATCAATCTGTCTGCATTGTTTCTTTTTTTATTTCTCACACATTCTGGGAAGATGCCGTGTTTGTCAACGTCAAGACCAAGTTATATTTCCCTCATATCTCGCATTTGAGTCAACAGCTCTTCCGTATGTGACAAATTTGAGCTAAAGCTAAATAATGGATATAAAAAAAGGGGGGTTAACAATGCTGATCTTTTTTACATAAAATGGATGCCGTACTAAACTGTGTAGACTTTATCTGACAGAGATGTGAATCACACATAACCACAATGTGTGGCTCACAAGGTTTCAAGGCCACATGCAGACGACTCATCAAAGTGAACGGTCACCTCGGATGAATGTGCTTGTTTGCTGATTCATAAGGTTGTTTCTCAGTCCCTGAAATTGTTGCTGTTGGAAAAGAGCATTTTATGCATCTGGCTGCTCGGTAATCAGTCAATCAGGCACACAGTGACACATCGGTGTCACTGAGTTACTAATGCACACCACAAATAATAACTAAGCATTAAAATAAAATCACTGTTCAGATTCAGGATATTCTATGGCTGGATGATCTTTGTAAGATCCACTAAGTACATACATAAGATTCCATCAGATGTGATTGAACTCCTGCTTTTTGTTTATCATTATTATTATTATTAGTAGTAGTAGTATTATGTATTGTTATTGTTATTATTTTGATGTGATACTATCATGTGACGGAATATTTATTTTATCTTTTGAATGGAAAATAACCATACTAATATAATACAAATAATGATGATTATTCGGTCGCTATATATGAATATACGTGCAAGAAAGTAAATAAAGACCATTAAAAAACAGAATAAAACAAAACAAAATACAAATTATCTTATTTTATTTTATTTTATTTTATTTTATTTTATCTTTATTTTATTTTTATGTTATTTTTATTTTATTTTATATTATTTTATATTATTTTATATTATTTTATCTTTATTTTATTTTTATGTTATTTGTATTTTATTTTATATTACATTGAACAGGATGAACATTGAACTGCAATGATAACAACCCAGCTGGCATGGGATGTGACGCGGGTCATGTGACCTCACAGGCGGAAGTGCAGGAGCCGTCAGCCATGCAGCTACCTGGCTGTCGGTGGTAATCTCGCCCGACAGGAAAGGTGGGTGCTGAGAGACGAGCGACAGCAGGAGCAGCAGCCAGCCGGGCAGCGTAGCACTCTCCAGGTACAGAAAACCTATTGTTTGGGGGGTGTATTTGCGTCGCTAACGTGTTTGCGTGCGAGTCCAGCAGGCTAACAGTTAGCTCACAGCTGCAGGGCGACTTCTCCTCAACTCACACACTGGTTCATCGTGTGAGTGCTGACGCGAAGACGGCGGAGATGGTTTGACATCCGCGTCGTCTTTGGGGGGAGATTTGAGGCGCTGTTCGATGTTCTCGATCGTCCTAAAGCGGGGCTCCCTGACATCCTAACCCGTTTTAATACTACAACCTTTAACCGGATTACCTTGGACAGCTGCACCTCCTGACCAGTGTTTGCTCAGGGCTGGTTGCATGTTGACGTGGGTCTTCTATTACACATTACATGTGATCTGTCATATGTTGATCCGGCTGAAATTCAACGCTTCTGTGTCATTGATGAGACCTCGATCCAGTGTGAAAAGCTCATGTTTCTCCTCATGGTTCACTTGATGGCACTTACATGGACGCGTCATTGATAAAGGGGGGAAAGATTGGCTGCCAAATTGTTATTTCTGGTGCGCACAACTCCCAACTTCCTGTATAACAGGTATCTGGAGCCCGTGGGGAAGACATTGATGTCACTGAGCTGGACAAAAGGGCCACAGAACTGGTTTTGACTGGTCACAATGCCCCCCTTGTCTCGGGGTGTTCAATGAATTTTTATACGTAAGAGCAGGGGTCACCAACGAGGTGCCCACGGGCACCAGGTAGCCCCCAAAGACCACATGAGGTGCCCGCAGGCCCGCTCTAAAATGTTCTTTTATTCCTTTTTAATCACTCTTGCAATTATATCAATTTGAAAATGACAATACCTTAAAAGAAAACACCCAAAAACATGTTTATACATGTATTTTAGATACATTTAGGTGAATTCTGACCTATTCTAGTTCAAAGGTCAAAGCAAATTTGTTATTTCAGAAGAGTGTATCACACTGGTAGCCCTCCGTGAGAGTCAGGAGCCATGAAGTAGCTCTCAGTGTCAAAAACGTTGATGACCCCTGCTTTATAGAGTAATGATGTCAGTACGCAGTAACATGAATATAAAATCTTAAAAGGTTAGTTGTAAATGATTAAACATGTAAAAACCTGTTCAGAAACTGCATACTGTCCCACAATTCCTTAGTAGTAAGTTGTAAATGTAATTGTGTTTTCCTTTTTACTGTTTTCTTTTTGCCATTTTGCCATTAATTGAATGTGACCTCCAACCACACTGTTATTTGTTATTTAGTGTATTGATTTAGGACCCAGCCAACTGCAGTGCAGTGAGGCCATCTTGAAATCTGAACATACTCAAAAAGGGACAAAGTTTTCCAAGACTGCTGGGCCTGGTGAAAAAATGTATGTTTGTAGGGCCCCCCCTCCAAAAAAAACTATGCAAAGGCTCTAGACCTAAGCAAAAAACAACATCTGAGAAGATGAAAGGAAAACACCTCATCAAAGCCCCTAATCCTTTTATCATCATGTCATTCGATTTCTGTGGCACGTAAATTAATGAACTCCTCATCAAAGAATGTGACCTGGACCTTTTTGACTAAACTGGCCTAAAGGTTGATTGATTTGCTAGGTCTGTGTAAAAAGCATAATTCTGAATAGCATCTTATTATTTCTCCCTGAATGTATTTTTTCCTGCAGTGTTGCCAAGATGTTGTCTGAAGGCGGCTCCTTCATGAAGGGGATGGTCCTGGGTGGCCTCTTCTGTCTGGTGCTATCGCTCCTGGGTAGTTTCAGCCCCGGAACAGAATCTGGGTCTGAAGACCACCATCACCATCACGTCAAGGCCCCCAGCAAAGACGAGCTCAAACGCCTCTCAGACTCTGAGATGCAGGAGTTGAATAATCAAGTCCGTGTGTTTTGCATCATCATGGTCCAGCCCAAGGTCCTGGTCTACTGGGCCACGACCGTGGATACCTGGAGCAAACACTGCGATAAGCCTGTATTTTACACTTCTGAAGGCTCCAAGGCCCTGGATGCAGTTGACCTGAACGAGAAAGATGACTGGGCGCGATTACGTAAAGCTCTGAAGCATGCTTTTGATAATGCCGGGGATCTGCGCTGGTTCTTCATTGCGCAGCCCACAACGTTCGCAATCATAGAGAACCTCAAGTACCTGGTGCTCACAAAGGATCCCCATGAACCCTTCTACCTGGGCAACGCCATGAAGTCGGGGGAGCTTGAGTATGTGGCGTATGAAAGCGGCATCGTTCTGAGCTATGAAGCTTTGAAAAGGTTAGTGCAGGTGTTCCAGGATGAGGATAAATGTCCAGAGCGGGGACGCGCTCTGTGGAAGTTGAGCGAGGACAAGCAGCTGGCCGTGTGTCTCAAGTACACGGGCGTGTTTGCAGAGAACGGGGAGGACGTACATGGAAAGGGCCTGTTCAACAGCAAGAGTGTGGACCGTCTGATAACGGACAGCATGAAGGATAACCCTAACAATGTGGTGGAGGGATGCTGTTCCGATATGGCCGTCACATTCAGTGGGATGTCCCCAAATCAAATGCAGGTGATGATGTTCGGAGTTTACAGACTTCGTCCTTACGGGCACGACTTCCATGACTCGCTATTGTTTTATCCCCCAGAAGATTCAGACAATGACTAGAAACTCTTCCCCCTGGACTGGAACAGGTCTTTTAAATGTTTTGCTTCTGTGATGGCAAACTTTGGGAAGATGGGTTTCTTATGCTGTTTGTCAAATTAGATCCTGGGTTGGGGGGCAAAAGAAATCACTTTTATGTATTTTGTACCTTTTGCACTTGGCACAATCAGCACCCCGTTCCTTTGTGATGAAGGTCAACACAGATAATGGGTGTGCCGTCCTTATGAATGAAGTCAAAGCTGGGAAATGTATCAATAATGTGACATGGGCATGGATTACCTGGATGTCGTGGTACCTATAATATTGTTATTAAACCTTTAATTGTTGTCTTTCTCTGGTCCTACAGTAGGAGTAAGTGGCACTACCTTTCGACAGTGGCACGTTGGTGAACATAGTTTGGCAGTTTTATCCACATTAACAGTAATCTGTTTTCATACAACAAATACCAATATTTCATGAATAACTTGTTGAATTTCATGGCCTTAAGACCTGGCTTTATTAGCTAATGGAGAATAATATGTTTTAATATAAATGAGTGTTATAAAAATGTTTTCAGAGGAGGGATGTTATTCTTTTGGAGGGACCATACAGAAGTCTTGAAATGTCAGGTTCACGGGAGACTCAATGAGCTATTACAAATTCCTCCAAGCTAGCTTCTGATCATATTTGGGAATTTTTTTAATGGTAAATGATCCTCGTGAAGAAAATACACCCATCAAAGAAGAGGATGAAGTTGATCACAAAAAAATCCCATGGAAGCAGAGAGCTACTAGAAACAAACTGTTATTGATTTTTGTCAGCAGTATTTGTATGATATAGAAACTATTTTGTAATGCAGAAAAAAAGCCTTGATTACTGGTGGCACTGCTGACCAGTGTGAGGTGAACTTTTCATAATGTATTCTTGCTGTCTGGTAAGAAAATAAACTTGCTGTTCTCATTGATCCGATTACTCTTTAATATTTTTAAAAGGTAACAGGTTGACAGAGATCATCTTCAATTAAAAATGCACCAATGATATTTTTAAGTCAAGTCAAGGTTTCTCTCCAAAGGACAAAGAGAGGATGCTGTTGCAGAGCTGATGAGTTGGTGAATCTCACAGTGGTAAATAAAACCGTGGCAAAATTCCAGCTGCTCTAACACTTGCATATAGCAAGTATAACAGGTATTGCTTCAACAGATGGAGATTCATGCCACTCCTTCCATGCTTGCGCAAGTATGCTCCCGGATTGTGTAGTAGACCGACGTCACAATTACTCTACAAGTTCACCCTTGTATTCACTACACCCATGGCATAGATGTCGTTCTTTTTACTTGACAATGATAGTATGTCTATGCCTGGGGCCTTGCTGCTCCAAATTCCAGAGTCATGAAAAAACGATAGAATATTTCTACCATGAATCCAGGGACAATGCTTAATTTTTCTACTGACTACATTTTTTTGTGTCCAATTTGCAAGTTGTCAGCAGTAATGTATTTTCAGAACACTGCTGGCATTGAGCAGCTCCACAAAGACACTTCAAAATTCTGGAGCAAATAAAGACGTCAACACAGAGCAAATGACATTTTGTTTAAGAGTGGATTAGTCAGAGCACAGCCGTGTCTAAAATTAAGAAAGAAAATAACGATTTGTAGCACAGGTTAAAACATTAAAGTTAAAAAAAAAAAAAAGCATACCAATCTTGAATTGTTTTCAGATCATAAACACTATTTGGACCACAGCAATAAATGAATATGGCAACACTCATCTATGGGTTGAATCCAAAAATCAACTGCTGTTATAGTTTCAATGAAGATCTTTTCTTTATTTTGCAGAACTGCAATTCATGTTTCAAAGCTTCCAGCAGGTTACACAGCTAAGTCCACAGGTGTAAACAGATGACTGGCAGTTCGCTGTCAAGTGCTCCACACATTCTGGGAGTGGGTGGGGAGGTGGGGGCGTAAGCAGGGGAATGTGATGCAGGCGTGGCTATCATTTATACGTCTTCATGTGCCACAATCCATCATTTAAGTAGTGGACGTTCTCAATTCCAATTCCCTTGTTGACCTTTTCTCTGTGTGCAGAACACAAGGACATCACATGTCATTCATGCAGCGGCATTGTAGAAGTTCTCACTATTCTTAAAATGAGTATGAATCTTACATGCTTTCTGCAGACATCTTCATGACACCAACACAAAGTGCATGTTGCTTCCCCTCTGCCATTATGGCCTTTGGTCGAATGTTAAGGACAAACTTTTACACTTTAGCAACATGCATCACCTGAAAGGTATAAGATGGCAAACTTGAAGCGTGCAGTAATTTAGTACCATAATGGATCAAAAAGGATACAACTACTGTGTCAGACTCAGCAGGGTAGAGTTTAGCTCCTGGAGACGTCAGCCCAGGGCACATGATGTTGGCTCCACTCAAAACAAACTTGATGGCCCCTTTGTCTACTTGCTGATGTGGAAGGATGAAGGGATCTGTGAAGGGGAAATGTTTTTGCTTACCGGTGTGAGGAGATTTTTTAAGACAATCGTCAACCTGGCAGCAGAACATCTTACATTTATGTAGCAGTCTTAGGGTTGGGTAGAACGGTCCTTCTCTTTGTCTGAAGAAGAGCAGCTCTCCATTCACTGTCAAGATCTCAATGTGTTCATGGCTGCAGGAAGAATAGCAGAAACACTGAGAGAGAGTTCACTAAACAGAAATAAGACACGTGGAATGACGATTCATACCATCTCACTATTTTGACAGGGTCCTTTTTTGGCATTATGTGATTGAGCGATGAATCGATGTCAGGAAACTGTTCAAGCAGCTGATTTTTGATCCCTTTGATCACTGATGTTTTCAACTGAATGCAGTTTGAGACATTTTCCTTCTCGTCAAATCTGTAAGAGAAAATTACAGAAAAGAGTCAAATACATTTGACAGGGAGAAAAAAAACATTGATGGCAGAACGTCTGTCACAGGGTGCAGGGTTTGTAGGATCATTTGATACGGTGCTGGAGGTATAACCGGGGAAGACATATTATAGACATGTTATTGGAAACGTTACTTGATTATTAGTGTGGAAACGTAAAGGAAATAATGCAAGAACCAGTAGTGGCTCGCAAACAGGAAGAAGACTGCAGTTGTCAATGCTTACAGCTCATGGCAGTTTATCAGCATTTATAAAGGGAATACAATCTGCCTTAATGCACATCAAGACTATAACCTGCAAAGACACAATTTTGAACCATAAAATGAATGAATCATTTTTTGACTGTACTTGGGTGAATCATTTCCAACACGCCGTATAAAATGTGCAGAACCGCACTTCCGGGTTTGAATAACTGCACTATTATGGAGAGACCATTACACCGCGTCATACAGTGAACGTGAACTCATATCAAAGTTGCAACCGCTGATGCTAATGAGTTAGCATTTAGCCAGAACATGTTATAATTAGCCACTTACTTTTTAAACATCCTCGCTGCTCGTCGTTTTCACCTTCCCGATGTGAGTTAAAGCCTGTCCGCACCCGCTGCTCCAGCACACGGAGAGTAAACTACGGTTTATGGTGAAACACAATCAATCCGCCAAGAAATGTGTAGCACCTCCACGCCTGTTTAAACAACGACGGCCCTGCGTTGTGAGAGCTACGGCGTTTTACGACAGTAGCGCCCGCTGTACGGCAGCCGAGTCTGCTGATGGTGGTGTACGGGGATGGTTCACTGTGGTTCATTCAGTCAGAATTTGATTTTGATTATTTGAATTTAATTATTATTAGATATTATTTTCCATACTGGTAGGCTATTAAATATTATCGTTTGCCTCAATTTTATAATTCGAGCATTAATAACAAGACGGGATTTTGGCCACGTGTGAATATAAATGTCAATTGAGAGTTAAAAGTCACAAGTCTGACTGTACATGAATTGTTGCTTTATTCTGAATTGTGATATTAAGGCCACGAGTCTGACTTTAAAACAGCCAACGACAAAAGTTCCTGCTTTTCTAAAAAACGACTTGGTATGATGACTGGTGTTGGATTGAAAGTTACTTGTAATCGATCTATACGGTGACTTTTCTACAACTCACAATATTACATATTATAGTAAGCTCATAAAATGAAGGATTTAATAAAGCACACAATTCTACCTGTAACTTTTACAACGGTTCTTATTATGGAAAATGTTTGCAGTGTAAATCATTTAATAACACATTATTTTTAATGAAGGCAATATTTATTCTAACATGTATTTGACATTTGTACAAATCATAATTAAAGATAAGAAGGACACGTTGTCTTCGATGGATATTAGCCTGTATGGCGCCCTCTGCTGGCCAGCGCTCTCACAACACGAGGTGCGAGTCGGGAAAAAAAAAAAAAAAACACGCTTGTGCAAAAAGTACTTTTGTACAAAGTACTTCCGGTGGGGTCACCGACTAGCTTCTATGAGCGCATTTCTCCCCCCGTGTTCGCCAGCGGCCCGCTTCATACCATGCGAGCCCGTCTTCCGCGCTAACTCGCCTTCCGTCGTGAACCACCGTCTTTAGCGGGAGCTGCTCGGAGCCGCGGCGCCTCGACGACTCCCTCAGCGCGGCTGGACGAGCGGGGCGAAAAGAGGAAGCAATAGCCGACCATCTTTCTTCTCATGCCAGCAATAACAAGAAAGAGACGAGGCTAGGTCCGAGTCAGGCTGCTTCACTTTGCTGTTTTTCCTCCCGTTTTTTCTCTGCCAGAACCCGCGCTGACGGCCGCGTCGCCTCCACACACACACACACACACACACAAACAAAACAAAAACAA
>CAESWR010001540.1:123816-139094 GCA_903171835.1 Mullus surmuletus | reverse complement strand
ACCCACGTACTGAAATGTGTCCCCTCTGTCTCCACTAGCTCTGATGAATTCACTCCAGTGGAAGAAGATGGAAAAAACAGCAGTTCAGAATCAAACTCGGAAGGTGCGGTGCATCCAGTGTTTGAACCGGTTGGAGCCACGTGGTGTTGGTTCGAATTTTACAAATATCCCACTTTTTGTGTTTAACAGAAGAGAAGAAGAAGAAAAAGAAGAAGAAGAAGTCCAAGAAAAAAAAGAACAAAAAGCACTCAGAAGACAGCGAGTTGGCGTCAGATTCAGATGGTAAGAGGCGCTCGCCATTGAAGTCGAAAACATCAGTCTTTTATCGTTTTAACTTGATCTGTTATGTCTTCCAACTTTTAGAGGAAGAAATAAAGAAGAAGAAGAAGAAAAAGAAGAGCAAAAAGTATGTTTGCCAAACACATCAGCACACATCGCCCTCTTTCACTCACAGATAGCTCACATCAGGTTTCCTCTCAGATCCAAGAAGTCCAAGAAGAAGAAGGCAAAGAAGAGTCGCAAAGAGACCAGTGAGTCCAGCAGTGAGGAGTCAGAGGAAGAGGAGGAGGAGGACCCCAGTTCAGTGATGTGGGTGGAGAAAACCTGCATGGATGAGCACGTGGTGGGACCAGAAGCTCCACTCACGCACATGTCCCAGGACGACAGACCTCTGGAGTGAGTCTTCTATCTCGTTAGTGGTGCTTGTGTGGGGGGCAGCTCAATTTGTTGACAATTTTTAGGTTCATTTATCATGCACAAATACTGTTATTTTGTTGTTCTGTCATATTCTTGCATGTTTTTTTTGGGAAATCCTTCTTAACATTCTTTTTCATCCTTCTCCAGCTTTGGTCATGCGCTGCTGCCAGGTGAGGGTGCTGCTATGGCCGAGTACGTCAAGGCAGGCAAACGTATCCCAAGAAGAGGAGAGATCGGTCTCACCAGCGATGAGATCGCAAACTTTGAGAAGTCTGGCTACGTGATGAGCGGCAGCAGGTACGCAATGTTCACAATGGGGTTTATTTTATTTTATTGGTTGTACATCCATTTCAAAAGTGATGTTGTAACCTAAGTTATAGGACCGTTTGTAAAATCTATAAAGGTGGGTCATGTTCGTTGTGTAATACTGATGAGCCTTGTGTGACCCTGCAGACATCGTCGTATGGAGGCCGTGCGTCTGAGAAAAGAGAACCAGATCTACAGTGCAGATGAGAAGAGAGCTCTGGCCTCCTTCAATCAAGAGGAGAGGAGGAAGAGAGAGAGTAAGATCCTGTCAAGCTTCAGGGAAATGGTCTACAGGAAGACCAAAGGCAAGGAGGAGAAGTGAGCGCCACATCCATCTTCCACTTAGATTTACTTTTATTATGGATGACCATGTTTCTGTGATGTGCTGCATTTGTAAATAAATTTTCCTCATTGGATCATTTTGTATTTTTGCATTTCTTATCAAATCAGCTGAGTATTCAGTTTGCATAGGTTCGTTTTTATTAGTTTGTTTTGCTTTAAAATTGCTCACTTATCATCTAGCCGTTTCATGTAAGCAGATGTATATGAATAAAATCTTCCTGTATATGTTAGAATTTTATGTAAATACCGCCCAACACACACAAATGTAAATGTTGAAATTCTATGGAAAATGCAAACACTTTCCCCAACATTCATGTTCAGAATGTACCGTCAATGTTTTCTAGTCCTTTTGTTTTGCTTTTCTCATACTCAAAACATAGTGTTTATTTCCAAGCATACATTATAGATGCATGCTGCTAATGTAAATGAACATTTAACCAGCAGCTGTATTACTGGCAAGGCAGATGGGGAGGTGAAACACAAGTTTGTAATGTTTAAGTTTACTGACATAAAATAAAGCCTCATGTGTAAAAACATTATGTGTGAATTGATAATCATTTATAATGAAACTGTTTTGACAATTAATCCAATTGGTGGAAATCAGGATCAGAACATGTTGACTACTCCGGTTGGATTTATGTTTCTGGTACGATAAAATTATAGCTGGAGGTCGTGTAATTTAATCCAAATCCACAAAATTAGCTGAATTGGTAAAATGATGATATTCATAACAGTAGTGAAAACATTCTGTTAATACAATGTGAAATTCAACACATTCAAAAGAAGCATCACGGAACATTTGAAGCAGTTTTATTGATAGCATGGACACAACTGATCAGAAAACAGCTGACTGTTAAATACAAACTTTAAATGTACGATAAAGAACTTTATTCTCCTCTGGTCTTGTCATTCTTCAGTGAATGTTCTCGAGTCCCTGTTAAAAAAAAAAGATAAGTTAGAGCTTGTATTCTACAGGAGGAACCTCATAGAATCCATTCAAAGACTTTCTGAAAACCATTCAGGGGGTCCAAAATTTAAATCATCTTGAGCATGATAGTGTTTTTTAAAACTACATCCATTGAGTCATTTATACCAGAGTCTGGATTTTCAATTTCCCTCTTTAGAATTAATTTCTAGCAGGGTCTACACAAGGTGAGGTAGAACGGGCCGAGAAAAAACTCTTAGTTTGAGTAATTATTGCATGCTTAGTACATGTGTGACCTTTGTAATCATCACTTTGTATCATCACTGGTGTAATTAAGTCCCAGTGCAGGATTGCTATTACCTCTTGGGCCCAACACACACCTTTTTCCACATGATGATTCACAGCACATTAGGCTAGCACTCGTTCCACAGACTTTGATAAATATCTTGGTGAAGCAAAATGGCAAGACATTTGTACCATTGTAAAGTTAGGGATTTCTACATCATTCACATGAAATGAGAAATACATTGAAACCAGCTCAAGTTAGTAAAAACATAATATACAAAATGTCATGTGTGTTATTGCATTGTGAGACCAGCAAAGGCTTCTGATTGTACTTTAACATATGGCTGCAACTGGACTCGTTGCCATCAGTATCAATACACATTAAAGGGACAATACAACATTTTCTAATCTGAAGTTCCTCCTGGGTGACAGCAGACCCTCACCTTGGAGTCACAGTGCTTCCCTGTTCCCGACAGCCGCACGTCTCTCTCCATCAGGTACCAGTGCCACGGAACCCGAGCCACTCGCTTTTCCTACGACCGAAACAGAACATTTACCTGAACGATGAACACACGGCTCAGCCATGACCCCCCCGGTCCCCCTCCCCCGCGTTAGCCGCTAGCTGAGCTCCTCACCTTCCCGTTGTTCAACAGCTTCTGGATCTGCGCGACGGCGACGCCGGGGATGATGAGACACGCCGTCATGATGCCCAGGCCGGGCAGGATTTCATACCACATGCTGACGGCTGAAAGTGCCCGACAACTTTATTAAGACTTAAAGTTGCCCCCTGTCACTGTATTATGCTAGGTGGCTAACAAGATGTCGACCGTCCTTGCGACCGACGCTTCGCTGGCGGAAGGAGAAACGGGCTTCTTCCTCGGGGATTTTCAGAAGAAAAGTCGCCTACTTAAAGGCGGGCAGTGTGACAGGACACATAATAAAATGTACATTTAAGATATAGATATTGAAGTTAATAAAAGTTGAGTTTCTCTGGCGTGACTCTGATGTGCTCTGTATTGTAGTGAGACAAAGCGCAGCCACAAGTGCAGCGCAGGACTGATGGATGATGTCCTTGATGTTGTTCACTGCGCAGTGCCTTTAATATAAGGCCAAGTACATCAGCCATGGTATCACAAACATGGTCCGAAAGATAGAATTACCAGCACCAAGTTCGGCTAAAGAACTGAACAGAACATTTTAGCAGGCCTTCTGCTTGGTGTGTATCCACCACCATAACGAACTTTTGACTGAAACGAATCCATCACAAACAATATAGATACAAATGAAAGCTGAACGTGTACTGAATTGCCACAGACAAAATCTACTTTTCGAAATTCTCTTCTGAAAACTAATCGTCTAAATCTCAAGCTTTTATTTTGAAGTCAGACGCAGGACGGAAGCTATACTTGACGTTTTACAAACGAGGGACTTCTGCCCCGAAATTAAGAACCAGCGTTGTATACACGCTAATAATATTGTTTAAATAGTATATAAAGGAATTTATAGCCCCCCCCCCCCCCCACACACACACACACAAAAATAAAATAAAATAAATAAATAAATAAAATAAAATAAAATAAAAGAATCCAGCCATACAATAGTGTAAAGGCTTGTTTTGCCACAGCGCCCTCCTCTGGCCATTCTGGAGAACTACTCCTCCAGCCACCAGAGAGGAAGTTTAACGCTTCCTGCTAGCAGTCGGCTAAGTTGCTAAAAAAGTAAACAAGTGTGGGGTATGGCATGGAAATAGGTTGTGGCGGGAAACAGCTCTTCGAACCATGAAGGAGGACAAGGAAAACACACGACCCAAGGAGAGGAAAATGGAGATAAAGTGCGAGGAGGGAGAGAAGACGGAGAAGTCAAAGGAAAAGAAGGAGGCCATGACAAAGGTACAACTTGCCTGCTAGCCGTGCTAGCTAGCTAGCTACGGTTGCTAACACTCGGTTTGTGATGATCAAAAAGTTACTTAACCATTGCCTTAAATAACAGCATGTTGTGCTTAGTGAGACCCGCCAATTCATATTCTAATGTACATACATAAGTTAGTAATAGTTCAACCTCAACACAGGGCTCTTGTGTCTGGAAGCCCATTAACGCTTTAAATCTGTGTTAATCTCCAAATAACGGATTGTGCAGATTGTGATCAGACGATTACCACCAAGCCTGACCAAGGAGGAGCTGGAGGAGCAGCTGCAGCCGCTCCCAGAGCTCGACTACCTGGAGTTTTTCTCCAACGACACCAGGTGAATATGGACCTCATGTCAAAAGCTGTTACAACTTATCACTGATCATTTCCACTGACGCGATTTGTCTCCCCATTAGTCTCTATCCTCACCTCTTCGCAAGGGCTTACATCAACTTCAAAAACCAGGAGGACATTGTTCTCTTCCGGGATCGCTTTGATGGATATGTGTTCATTGACAACAGAGGTATGAGCAGCACAGCAGTCAGAATGGACTCTTTTTTTCCACAGTGTTGAAGCCTCATACTTACACATGCTTTTGCACGTCTCCTCTAAACAGGACAGGAGTATCCTGCTATTGTTGAGTTTGCACCCTTTCAAAAGACTGCAAAAAAAAGGAGCAAGAAGAAAGATGCAAAGTGTGGGTCCATTGCTGAAGGTAGACACAATTCTAACATATTGAATGAATTAGTATAATAGTAAATGTATAGTAGATAGATACATAGAAAGATACTTTATTAATTTTCAAGAGAAATTCAGACTTTCCAGCATCTTGACAAGACGATGATGATAGTATTGTTATATTATAACACAATAATTAATTGTTGCTGTAATTGAGTATTCTCTTTCTGTGCAAACTTCAGTCGCAAATGTAGCTACAGATGTTCACTGCATAATATAACCCAAATAGAGTCAGTGGAAACATTGACGTGACTTCTTTGTTTGTGTGTATAATCTGCCAGACCCTGATTACAAGAAGTTCCTTGATTACTATAATGGGGATGATGAAAAACTGACATCCACACCTGAGACCCTGTTGGAGGAAATCGAGGCCAGATCAAAGGAACTTGGAGGTTAGTATGTGTAAAAGGACCCCCTCCAAAAGATGAGTGTTTAACTAAACATACCCTTTTCTGCCCTGAAGCAAAGAAAACAACTCCCCTGCTTGACTTCTTGAAGAATAAACAGGTAAAAATGGTGCGGCTGTGTGCTTGTGCTCAAAATACATGATGAAAGCTGGACTCATGTCCTGTTTTGATGCTGTTCAGAGACTCCGGGAAGAAAAGAAAGAGGAGCGGAGGCGCAGGGAACTTGAGCGCAAGCGTGTGCGTGATGAGGAGCGTCGAAAGTGGAGAGAGGAGGAGAGGAGAAAGCGCAAAGGCGCTGAGAAGATGAAGAGACTTGAGAAACTGCCAGAGAAGGACAAGGACCAAGTTAAAGAAGAACCGAAGATCAAAGTAGGTGCTGCAGTGTTGAGAAGCTGTTTGAGAGTGCATATAATTCCCAGACACATTCTAATTTGGTTTTACTGCTGTGTAGCTCCTGAAGAAGCCAGACAGAGGGGATGACGTGGAGCCTGAAAAAGCAAAGGAAAAGACCAAAAAAACAGAGAGGCCAAACAAAGAGGAGAGATCAGCAGGAGGTGCCGATCATAAGAGACGTGAAAACAAGGATGATCGTGGAAGGAAGTGAGTCTTCATCGTCTTTGCAGTCTTATCCGTGAAATCCCTCTATTCGACAGAATCTTTTAACCTGATTTGCACTTCATTCACAGAGCAGATGAAGATGGGCGTAAGGAGTTCCGGGAGCGGGATCCAGACCGTGACCGGGACCGTGAGAAGGAGCGCCGGCAGAAAGAGAAGGAGCGCCTCAGGCGGCAGGATGAGGAACGACGCAGGAGGAGAGAGCGGCAAGATGGGGAGAACACCTCCAGGAAGCGTGATGAAGATTTCAAAAAAGATCGAGATCGTGCCTTGGACAAGAAGAAGGGGGATGGCTTGTCCGACTCTGCTCACTCCGAGAGACTAGAGAGGTCTCTGAGGGAAAAGAAGGAGGAGAGTGTGAAAAGAGAGCGGCTTCGGAACAAAGTAATGACAGTGATCTTCTTCGATCGAGCAAGTTGTTTCTTTTTGCTTCTATTTTACATTTTCTTGTTTTTGTTTCAGGATCGACCGGCTATCCAGCTGTACCAGCCGGGGGCCAGAAGCCGCAATCGGACAACCGGAGGAGGACCTGAATCCAACTCAGTCGACAGGAAGGCCGATGCCGACACTAAGAAAGTGGCTGACAAAGGAGACGACTGAGAAGATTTACTACTTTTGGCATTTTAGGTTTGGTGAGGAGAGGGAGGATCACGAGGCTCAGAGAAGCGGCACGTTGCCTCAGGGAGCCACGTGCGCTGCAGCTCAAGCGGCATCACATCCGGCTCTCCCTGTCTCAGGCGGAGACGTGGAAGTGGAGCATCTCGGTGCCTGAATGTGACCCTCATTATTTTCATTTGTTAGGAAAGGCAGCAGTAACGTTTTGGAAAGAGTTTGGCTCTGTTGCACGTCAGGGGAGGATTACTTGAGACCAGTAAACGCAAAAGTGACCTTATTTTTTCTTCTGCAGTGTGTTGCACACACTGTAAACATCAGCTTTTATTTGCTCATAAAAAAAAAAGAATTAACCTGCATTGTGCATCTAACAAGCTCTTCAGTGTAGTTTTTACATTGTCTAAATGTTTTCAGTTTGAAGAGTTCACACAGAAATTACATCTGCTCGGGGAACCAAATAACCTAAATTGATGTGCAGACATTTGTGATCACTATTCACTGCTAAAGGGCAAATTCTTCCTCATGTGTTTTGTTCATCGATCGACGCTGTGATTGAGGAGAAATAGCCATCTCTAACTTGACTGCCAGCCATGCCTGCATGCAGACTTCTGCTCGAGCGATCTACCTGTGGCCTTTCCCCTTTTCAAATGTGACACTCCCCCTCAACATTTAATCTGTGATGCACTAAACTGGATATCACTGCTGGTGATGCAACGTGCAAATAAAAAAGGTCTTTGCAAAAGTGTCTGCGTCTTTGAATCTCAACCCCGAGGAGCTGTTAAGAGTTAATACTAAAAAACATTAAAAGGTTCACAGTTACATGTTTATATTTTTGTGACTTCATTGACATCTATTGATACAGTGCTCAGACATTTCAGTAAAAGTGTTTTTCGTGGTTTGGATGAGAATTGATCCTTTATTGTCAGTGTTTGCAACCAAAATTAATTTAGGAACGCATTATCAAAGATATACACAAAAAGATGTGCAGAGGCAGTTATATACAGATTAATCAGTGAAAGTAGTGCAAGGAGATTGTGCATGAACATTATAAATTCCTATTACGTTTAATTATTTGTAGCTGCTTGAGATGAAGGCAATAATATAAAAACGGCAGCTCGTATATTTTCATTCATATCAGACAATTTTTCCTGTGACTTTCTGATGTCTACTAGTTCAATAGAGAACTGCGATATGTGAAGTCATGGATGGTTGTAGTGTAATAAACCAACCAGCAGGGGTCACTATCGAAAGACGGCGGTGGCCGGTGGCGGGATAAAGTCGCCTTCGTCACTTCCGTCTCTCTCTTCTACCACCGCCATAGTGGGGAAAGGACTGTGGACACAATGGTAAATACTAAATCTTTGAACATCCTCGAAACTAGCCAATGTAGACGTGCGAAAACACACGGGACCATCAGTAAACATGTCGATGCTACTTTGTAAACCTGTATCTTGTTAAAAAAGAAAGTTAAATATGATGATATAATAGTCGTCACCGGAGTTAGCCGTTAGCTTGTTAGCTGCCCTGTAGCGCCGCGCATGTTAGCGTAGAGCTTCCTGCATCGGTGGCAGCTGCTGGGGCGTGAATTTCCCATGTTTATAGAAGCTAAAGCAACTTATTCAGAATGCCAGAGGGGATCGGGGGGGATGTTGAGCAGCCTGTTGTTTTTACTCACGTGTGTTGTGCTTGTGTCTGCAGTCGTCCCACAAGACTTTCAGGATCAAGCGCTTCCTCGCCAAGAAGCAGAAACAGAACAGGCCGATTCCTCAGTGGATCAGAATGAAGACCGGCAACAAGATCAGGTGTGTGTGGGAGTTCTCTTGTGTACACGTTTGTGTTCCTACTTTGGATCTAGTTTTCAACCATCGTGTTTGCACTGGAGGAGTCCCTCTTACTGCTGATGCTCAATGGGCCACTTCAGGAAAGGACCAACACGCGTCATCACAAACTGGAAACGCTCAAACCTGTTACTTGCCAGTGTTTGTTCTTAATATAAGTTGGTACCTTTTAATGCAAACAGCTGAGTCATAACACCAGCAACACATTTGCGGCCAATTTTTTTGGGACCTCGCTGTAAAGATTAATTCAGTTTAGATGGGTGAATTAGTGGTCATCTGTACTCCAGCCCAGTGATGTTTAACAGTAAACATGCACAGCCTGGGTGTTATTGAACAGGTGAATAAATTGAGGTCCAATATGTGTAATGAGTGGTGGTGGTGTGGTACATTTTAATGGTGCACTCAACTACATCCTACTGTTGGCTGTCGCGAAGCCTTGGTGCTTTCACCGTAAGTGCGGATTTGTTGCTATGGACTGCATTAATGCCGGAACTCATCATGCAAAGCAGGTCTGCAATTGCAGCACTTCATCGCTGTGGAGTGCTGTCATTAACCCTGCTGAGAGCATCTTTCTGCCGTGGAGTCTCACCCGTGCTCTCAGTGCCGAGGTGGAAGCTCTATAGCTGAAACATTCAACTCTGTTGAACTTAGTCACCCATGTGGCAGATGTGTGTACTAAATTACCGTCTTTGGTTTTGGGCTGTAATAATTACCCTTCATTTGTGTCAGTGGAAAGTGACGGATCAGGGGACAACATTATGGTTAGATCTGATAACACTGCATATGCAAAATATCTGAATTGATTTGAATAGAGTGTAACTGTCCAGTCACTTCATTTTCTATCCCAGTGAGACTAATTAGAGAAAGGGCAGCGGTTGAAAGCAAGATTAGCATTGACTTAAAAATGAAGTACTTGCAGAGTTAAGACTGCATTACTTTTGCAACAGATAAAAGCTGAGTGACAGTTGGGAGAATTTTTCAAGATTTCGACTTTGAATCGAAAACCATCATCAATATCACAAAGTTCATATTGGCCTGGTTCTGTTTTTTGGTCCTAAACTATTTTCAGTTAGACACTAGCAGATGTGTGGTATTGATTATATATCTCTTGCATATAAAAGTGTGTAAACCTGCCAATTCAGCTGATGCCCCATATAGATGCTCCACTCTGTTAAAGATGTTGGAGCTGCAGAGTGAAAGCCGATCCTACCTGCTGCGTCAATGTTTGTCTTTGTTACTGGCAAACGTGACCGTTAGCACCAGCTGCAAGTGGGTCTGCGGAGTGTTTTGGACACTGCTAGCTTTGTTGAAGAGCTGACATCAAAATTTCCATTATCAGCAACCAGAGACATTGTGTTTCAGTCCTAAATGTTTGCTGTATCCGCACTGAAATACAAACTCACCAAGGTGGGAAACAGTCCGGTCCAGGGCAGTGAATTAAACTTTATTTCACCAGGCTTTGATCATTGAAATGTGCACCCATCATTATTGGCTTGACATTGACAAATTTAATTGGAGATATGATGATTAGTAGCAATACATGAATTTCAGTGCAGACTCCGTAAGGCAACATTAATGTTTTTTGGGGTGGGGAAACGGGTCTTTGGTGTCAAAACTCAAGCGGTTCACCTTCTTGCATGTTGGGAATTAACGGTCTCTCCCGACTGAACCTTTGATTTCAGGTACAACTCCAAGAGGAGGCACTGGAGGAGGACTAAGCTCGGCTTGTAAACATGAGGGTCCAAGGATCCCAGCATCCCTCCATTCCAACACACCAGGACCTCCGGCTGCTGGGCCTGACCTCGCCGAGGGAGCCATGTTATCTGGAGCAGCAGTTGTTTTGTACAGATACTCTGGTTATGCTCATGTTTGACAATAAAAGATCTGTGATCAAACTGACAGCGTGGCTCTTCACCTGAAGCTCGATGTTTTACTATCCAAGCACTTGTCCAAGGCAAAACAAACATGGTGGTGTGGGGGTAACCACTCAGCAGAAAAGGGGAATTCTTTCAGGGGTTTTCCATCTGGCCAGGCAGCAAATACTTCCATGAAACTAATCCACATTGGAACTATTTGTAACTCTGTGCTGGAGCCAAATACAACCTTAGAAATCTAGAATCCCCATGTAGTAAGACACTGATTTGAACTGCTTTGACGGTTGCCACATCAGCACATACAAGCAGGGGTGAGTCAGGGAAATGTTTTACCAAAGCAGATGTCGCTTGAGCTCTTTTAACATCTCTCGTTTTAAATGCCAGTGCGTGGATCTATCAGTGTCAAAGCAGCAGAGCAAAAAGAATAAGTCCAAATAAAGCGTGAGCTGCGCGGTGCTGCAGAAACACTCAGGTTTTGTTTCCAAGGAAGGAAAAAGACGGCAGCAGCTTCCTCAGAGACCGAAACCTCCAGCTGCCGGCTCTCTTAGTCCGATCGAACCCGTCCACCGTGTGGATCCGGGCGTCCACCTCGTCGGCCGCGCCCCGCTCCTCCGCGGCGGTGCTGTTGTTGCAGTTCTTATTGGCGTTGTGAGGAGCCTGAGCCTGAGCCTGAGCCTGAGCCCCCCCGCAGCCCCCGCTGTGCTCGTCATCCCACGCCCCCAGCAGCTCCTTCATCTCCGGCGGCGCTCCCTCCCGCAGGTACTGCCAGGCTCTCCTCCCGCTGTAGTCCATGGCGTCCACGTTGGCCCCGAAGGCTCCGACCAGCAGCTTGATGACCATGTACCGGCCGTGCATGGAGGCGACGTGCAGCGGCGTGAGCCCCCCGCTGCCCCGCACGTCCACGTTGACCGGGATCCCCGCGTCCTGCGCGTACCGCAGAAGTTTCAGCAGGATCTCGTCCTGTCCCCTCTTGGCCAGCCAGTGGAGGACAGAGTACCCGCTGATGAAGTCCTTCCTGGTGATCAGCTGGGGGTCCTCGGAGACGAACTCCAGGATGGTGTCGTAGCTGCCCTCCACGGCGGACAGCATCCACGCGTGCTCCATCGGGTACAGCGCCCAGTTCACGTCCGGCTCGCAGAGCGACGCGCCGGGGTTGTGGGAGCTCAAGACGGTGCTGAAGCCGCTGTGGGAAGCGTTGCTCAAAAGCAGGTCCTTGAGGTATTTTTTGCGCATAGCGGGCGTGAGGGAGCCTCTCTCCGGAGCGTCCCGCTGCAGGGAGCAGCTGTCACTGACCTCCTGCTGCCGCTGCAGCCGCGACCTACGCTGGAGGGCGCCGGGCATGACCTGCATGCCATAGCGGGACAGGCGCTCCACAACGCTGGCTTGTCTGGACCCCCCGCCGGCGTGGGCGGCCGCATTGCTGACACTTGGTTCGGGTCCAGCTTCACCCGAGCCGCTCTCATGCATGCTTCGGAGTTCACGGAGACTTCCTTCTTTCATGGACAACACCCCGAATATATCAATTCATCAGCGGATTTTTTACCTCCACAGAGCTGGACTTATTCCCTGTATAGAAAGACATTTAAAAAAACAAAAAAAACAATCCACATTCAGCATTTCACACAACAAGCTCTATTTGACACCTTTTTAAACCCACTTTTCAATCACAAAGAACTGATTGTCACTCACCTGTTCACTCTCTAACCGGATGCAGACCCACGTTTAATAAAAGCGCACTCTCCACCTTCAGCAAATATTAACCATTTCGTTCCCCGCTAAACTTTTTCTTTACTCCTTACGTTAAGAATACACGTCGAAATGTAACCGACAGATTAAAAAAAAGCCTCTCCTTCTGGACTGAACTTTGTCTCAGTTCCTCTTCTCTGAAGCCAATCTATTGGCGAGGACCCTTCACATGTGACTACTGATGGACTTCAGAAGCAGGAAGTGATAATGGGAGTGTGTACTTTACTACTGCTTTCCCAGTCTGACACTGATGATTACACAGGCGAGGAGCTACACTGGAGTAATGCCAATAACCCACAGGAAGTAGAGTCAAAACAACTTTATTCCAGATAAAAACGCATCACAAAAACAAAGAAAACAAGCATTCTGATTCAGTCAACAAACGATTCCGGGGGAAAATCGACGGTCAACTCGTCCAGTGTTTGGAGGAAGGCATCCAGCTCCGAGCGGTTATCTGCAAGAACAGATATGGTAAAATACACAGGGGGTAAATGATAGTTTATACAAACCCAAACAAACCAGTGCCATTTCATTAAAGGCTTCAAGGATCATCTCCGTCATGCAGCTCTAGATTGTTGCTCGTTACTAGTTTTTAAAGTTTCAACTGGAAACGTGTGTTGCATTTGAGTCATTTTCTTCTGAATAAAGCAGTGTGACTCAAAATACACAAGTTTAACTAGCTAAGGGTGCATGACAAGAAACCACATAATGCATACTCATTATTGAGATGTCAATTTTAAATGGAAATCAGTTTTTTTTTTATTGAGTTATGATTGAAATGTACTAGCTTATGACAGTGGCTCATCATATTTCATTGGCTTCATTTCATAGATGACAATATTATCAGGTAAATCTCAAAGTAATATGAGACACTATGGTATTCCCAGCATTGGCAGTGACAATAACTTCAAACAAACGGCCTCAGAGCACTGTTGAGAACATTGACGCACTCGCCACACATGAATGCAGGTCACTTGTAATGATGTGATACCTGAGCGTGCTGGCATCTTTACAGGTGAAAGGTCTGACGGTAGTGTGAACAGGTCCAGCTCGTCCTCACAGAGAGGGGGGCAGTGTGAGAAACAAGCCAGTCCTGGCAGAGCGAGCCCACTGAGAGGAATCAAGTCTTCAGGTACGCTGTATTTCTCAAATTCTGGAGAGGATTACAAAATAAAGTATCAAAAATGTTGTTTGGATATTCATTTGCAAGGAAAGACTAAATTTTAGAGTTACCGAGTGGGTCATAAGGAATGAACTTCTCAATTTCTGGATATTCTTCAACTTTGTTCTGAGGAACCGGTTTGACTTTGGCTTCCTGTTGAGAAGGTAAGATTGTTTTACTCCGTGTTGAGTTTGTTGCTTAAACCAGTTTATTCTGATGTTACCGTTTAAACAATTGACCAACCTGTGGCCTTACGAGTTTCTTCTCTTGGACACTGATGGCAGGGGTTGAGATCTTTTTGTTGACAGCTCCGAAAGCTTTACGACCGGTTGGCAGAGGAGTTTTGGTGGTTATTGGAGACTTCAGGAGTTTCTCTGATGGATGCACAAAAGAAGAAGCAAACCGTTTAAAAAAAATCAAAATACAGATAACATTAATACACAAGCTAAAGACAAAGAAATTCCATACCTGGAGCAGACTGAAGTCGCTGTCGCATCTTGAGCGCAGGTGCATGAAGACGTGCATTTTCCCGCTCGGCAAAGATGATGTTCTCCATCGTACCTGGGACAAACAACATCACAGTGGAAGAGGACTGTTGGTGGTCACAATGTCAGGAAGGGAAGCAGGAAAGTAAGAGACTCTGCCAAAGTTGCCCTCTGCAAAGGTTCGTCCAACATTATGTTTATTCAGTTTGTGTCAGGTAGAACAGCTGCAACCTGTTAGGACTGGATGGATACTGTTTACAAAGGCAAAACATGGAGAAAAATCAAGCAACATTCCTAACATTAATGATATTTGGGTGGACAAACCCATCGAAGTGTCACTTTTCTCAAGTTAACAAAGGCCAGCATGTCTTAATGTAACGTTAACTCAAGTTAACCAACGTTTAGTGACGACAACCATCGTCGAAATGCACGTTTATAACAAACTCAACATGTCAAAGCCTTTGGTTTTGACCTGGGCATAAAGAACGTAAAAGCAAGAATAAGTGACTGTTCCTGACTTTACCTGAGCTGCACCGAATCTCTCCCGTCGTACCGTTTTTGTGAGCGCAAGCAAAGCTGTTTTGTTATGAAATCCGCCACTACCGGAACCCGCCAGTCCTATTTAAATTCATTGCTCGCACGCTATTGGTCGCCGTGGGGCACGTGACTTCAATGGGCGTTCCCCTACTCCCCCAAAGCTGGTGTCTCTTATTTATATCAATCTTACATAACCGCGGCGCTGTCACAGGAAGACAAAGCTGTGGCACATGTGAATAAATTACGGCACGACACGTTTATGGGCTTCATGCGGCATTGTTTGCGCTGAATTGGCGGCTACATGTCCGGAAGCCTCTGCAACTTTGCCGCTAAAGAGAAGCACCGCGCTCCCCCGCTCGGAGCGTTCATTCACTGCGGCCCACTGTCATTTCGAGTGGACGAGTCCATTGCGGCTCCTCGTAGGGGACGACGCTTGGTAGTGGGGATTAACAAACACGGCCGTTTTAGGAGAACTCCGCGGCGTTTTAACCTAAAATTATTAACGAGTCAGTGGGAGTGCTAATTTGCTATTCTCAAGTGTTAAAAACCCCCCTCCGAAATAGGGGGTCCGAAAATAGCCCAGGGAGCGGTGGTACGGCCCGAGCAGGCCATCTTTCTGCGTCGCCTCCGCCGCTCAGCTCGCTCTGCTCAACTCACACGGCAGCAGAGGTTTCGTCCTCCAGCTAACGGCTACAACCATGGCGTCAACCGAGATAGCGAGGCAAGCGGTGAGTAGCGCCCCTTTTATTCACCCCAATCATTCACATTGCGTTTGTGCGGCGCTCAAACGAAGAAAAAAAACAA
>CAESWR010001540.1:112545-123537 GCA_903171835.1 Mullus surmuletus | reverse complement strand
AAAAAAAAAAAAAAACGCTCCCCCTCCGAAACTCCTAATGATCTTTGTGCACGACGTTATTCAGCAGTGTGAGGGTCTGGATCCGACCAGCCGCTCCAGAGGCACCGGGAGGCCATTCATTCTCTACGCCCCCATTGCAGCGCAGCTACGATGCTCATTTCCGCTCCTTCATGCGAGTCCCGTTAACTTTCCGTCGGGCGTTGTCTGATGTGTGTGAGGGCATCTGGTCGGTGCTCCTTGCTCTTGTTCTTTAGGTATTTACATCCACAACGTGCAAACGCGTGTTTTATTTGTCTGTATTTTTGTTTTGGGTGGTTTGGAGGGGGGGGGGAAAGCCACCAAACCCACCAAACCCACCAAACCCCAAAGAAAGTGCCTGTAATAGCAAGCCTTGATGTCCCTCAATGAATGAAAACCCGCTGTGTGTTCCTTGGCTGAGGACGGCCTGGAAAAGCCGGGGAATGGTTTGAGGAATGTTGCACTTGCAGCTGAAGAGGAGAAGCTGTTTGTCCAGCGACATTAACCCCAGTTTTACAAATACTTCCTCAGCTGTTTAAACCCCATTTCAACTATCCAAATAATCCACAACTGCCTGGTGGCATCAGCTCGCCCCGGTTATTTTAAATTGACCCTCAAATGGAATGTTTTCCTCTCAAAGCCTCAGCCACACTGGAAAGCGACTCTTGTGTTATGTTAAACCACATAATGGCTGGTTGGTCGATTCCTAGCTGGTCGAAAGCTTTCGCTTTGCCATATAATCTAAATTCTTTGCTTTCCTACACCTCGTAGCGCGGAACGTAGGCTGCAGAAATGGGATTCGCAGAGATGGAGATGCTCAGCAGCAGCCGCACGCCCACACACGCATGAACAAAAAATAACACAACAGTGATTTTTACACCGGAAGTAGGTGTCACTGTGGTCCAGAAAGACTAAAGGGGTACTTGTGAAGAAAATGAAGGTGCAACAGGCCACAAACTGGGAGGTCTGAGTCACAACACCGTGCCGTCATTTTTCTTATTTAATTTTCCTTACCTTGCTATTCATGTCTGTTTATGGAGGATCAGCTTTCTAATCAAAGGTTAATCTGAAAAGTCGCAGTTACCCCGAGACAACAAAACCGAGCCTTATATGTGCATTGTGGTTTGTCACAGTCTCGACTGTGGGGAGTCAGAGGCCAGGAAACAGGAAGTCAGCACGTTGCACCTGAACTATTTTCTCGAACAGTAACGAGATCAAGTGTGATGGAAATGTCGGTCAGTGCCAGTGTTGTTTGGTATCGTGTTATTTCTCCCCACAAATCCACATGGATATGTCAAATGGAGTAGGTGAGGGAATCGTATTAGCAGTCATGAAGGCAAAGCTGATGACGTGTTGTTTTTCTTCTTTCCTCTTCAGGGGGAAGGCGCCCGTGCTGTACCTCTTGCAGGCCATGTTGGCTTCGATAGCATGCCAGACCAGCTGGTCAACAAGTCTGTCAATCATGGATTTTGTTTTAACATCCTCTGTGTTGGTGAGTACATCATGCATGAAGAGTGTTTCTTTTCTCTGGTCAAATGATGTCTTCTTTGCTTCAGCGAGAATCAGGATTCCCCACAAAGTGCAAAACATTTTTGCTCGGTATTTGACCTACTTAGATTCCTTTTGGTTAATCAGCGTTGGTTAACATGATTAGTAAAACGCCCTGGGCTCAGATTGGACATTCAGAAAGAACCCTAAAAAAATAACCCCTCAAAAAAAGGATCAATTCAAGTATTTTACACAACTGTTGCTGCATAATTGTGTTGTACTTTGAATCGGTAATATTTTCCATAAATGTTCCTCTTTGGATCAGAAATTCCAAGAAGTCAACTGACCCAAACAGCTAATTGTTTGGCAGACTTCCTCTTCCTTTTTTGTTTCCCCTTTTTTTTGGCCTATTTTTGGCCTCTATACAAAAGAGGATTTGGCTCATGTGTGGGTCAAATAAAGCACATTGGATGTATGCGCGCGCCTGTTATGCAAATGTTGTCGCATGCTTGAGCTATGCGTTCTGAGTTGATATCCGGTAGATAACAGATCAAGTGTCATCTCACTTTACTTATGGTTTTTTATATGCGCACAATGTCTGTTGTCAGATCCCTTCCCACGCTATCTTGTTTGATTATAATCAAACATATGGTATAATATTTCCGTACAGCAGGGTAAAATGCGACTCTGAATGGGCTCATAGATTAGGTTATATGTCTGCTGTGAAAGATTTCAAGTTGGCCTGTTGTTGACTCCAGTGTGAGCAAAGCAGATGCCAAATTTTCTCTCGCATGACCGACTCCTCTACAGTGATTCCAATTGATTCCACGAAAGAAAAAGAAAAAAACAGCCATGCTCTTGTCAGTGACCTGGGATTCAAAGTAAAAAAAGTCAAGAGATTTGGGACACAGAGAGGCGTCCTACAAAAACGAGCTAGGACGCTCGTACTGTGGGTCAGGCTGCGATGAGTAAAAATAGAATTTCTTTCGGAGGGACTTCTGGCACTGA
Source organism: Mullus surmuletus (assembly GCA_903171835.1). NCBI lineage: Eukaryota > Metazoa > Chordata > Actinopteri > Syngnathiformes > Mullidae > Mullus > Mullus surmuletus. The sequence continues at coordinate 121,023 of CAESWR010001540.1, read as the reverse complement.
GTCATCTGACAGCCTGCAACAGTAAATGGATGTCAAGATGCATCAGCAACCAGGCAGCAATTTCTGCTATTTATTGTCTGTAACCATTTGAAAACAATGCGTATTATTTTCGACATATTTAATGTGTCACATAGACTTTACTCTGTTTGAGGGACTGATATTTGCCAGGCACATTCTCCCTTTTTTAGATATCATAATGGGTAACAGAAGTTAGTATTCATCTTCGGGGGCGGGGCAATGTTTCATCATCATAATGAAATCATCATGATGAAATATTGCATTTTTCTTGTTTGGAGGGCAAGTGAGGTTTTCACAGAGGATGTGATCAAATTATATTAAACAATACACACCTTAAAACACATGTCGTTAGGATGATAGTAATGGTGTTTTCTTTGCCCGCGTCGTTCAGGGGAGACGGGTCTCGGGAAATCCACTCTGATGGACACACTCTTCAACACCAAGTTTGAGGGCGAGCCCACTCAACACAACCAGCCGGGTGTAACGCTCAAGTCCAACACCTACGAACTCCAGGAGAGCAACGTGCGCCTCAAACTTACTGTCGTCAACACCGTGGGCTTCGGGGACCAGATCAACAAAGAAGACAGGTAAAGCAGGAAGCAAAAACCACACACATGCCCTCAAACGGCTCCCATCACAGACGGTTATTTTGTGAACAGAAGATTTTCTGTGGTCAGATTTCAATAATTAATTTAAGCACATGATAGTGGGTGTCCATATTAAAGCATTGAAAAAAAGTCCTCTGATGTAAATGCTTTCCCTCTTTGTCACAATAGCCTAAGATTTTGTTACAAAATCTCTAACCTCGCCTCCGAACCGGCTTTATGTTGACAATGATGTCACATGAGCCGAGGCACCAAAAGGTTAATCGTAAGCCTGGGGCGGGGGGGGACGACGACTAGATTTTCACACTCCGTTCAGTATAAATTACTGATGACAGAGTAGATGAGATGGTTTTATGGCGTTGTAGACAACCATGCATTCCTCGCCATGTTGACCGCCGCCAGCAGAGAAGTGTTATCTGTTTTTCATGTAGTCCTCAACGCATCGATCGCGTTGATTTTCCACAGCCTATCTCCAATGCAGTTTGGTGATTAACATTATAATAATAATGACTTGTCAGCTAATTGGCAGTGGATGACAGTTTAATAATCTGCTAATAAGTGATCTGGTCGTCTGTTATATAAAAATCACACACGCCTGGAAAAAAAAAAGAATTGTTTCTCTGACAGATGTGACACATGCAGATTTCACCCCGTAGGCTCCTCTACAGTCTGCCTGCACAAAGACAAAAAACAAAGATCTGTCCACATAGCCGCGCTATCACTGGAAAGTCGCTGTCAAACATTCAAAAACTAAACAGCAGCTAGAAGTTCCATTATGCATAACACAACCAACACAACCACTTCAATTTGACACCTTATTTTACTCATAATGGATCATTTCAAAATTCTAATATTTCTATCATCTAATTTGATGCCATTAAAGTAGTGAAAGAGGTAACTCAATATTTCTCTCTTTCCCTGACAGCTACAAGTCCATTGTGGAATTCATTGACGCCCAGTTTGAAGCATATCTACAAGAGGAGCTGAAAATCAAGCGCACGCTACACAGCTACCACGACACTCGCATCCACGCGTGTCTCTACTTCATCGCTCCCACGGGACACTCGCTCAAATCCCTGGACCTGGTGACCATGAAGAAACTCGATAGCAAGGTGACTGAACATCTGCTTTGCCTTCACCAAACTGTGTCCGAAACCAACTCGAGTCCATTTGTGTTTGATTGGCGTGAAAGCAGAGATGGAGACATTCATGGAGACAGAGTTCTATGTTGGATCCAAACCAATTCTTGTTAGTGTTTTTGCTCAAAATTTTGCAGGAATCACTCAATTTATTGTCACGAATGCCATCATAAAGTGCATGAACACGGATAGAAATGCTGCAGCTATTGGGGGGAGAGTTTTATTAATCCCCTCTAGTCATAGGTCACGAACCTTTCCGGGCCGTTTGCCTACATGCAAATTGTCTGTTGTCTTGTTTCTGCGTTGGTGTAGGTCAACTGTGAAATGCAGTTGCCTCAGTAACGTCTGCCTGGTTAATGTGCGATCCTCTCCTCGGTGGCTAATTTGCATTGACCCTATCTGAGTGGGCTCAGTGTTTGCCAGAGCAGCTGTGCCCCCCCCCCCCCCCTCCCCTAGTAAACACCCACTCAGATCAGAACCTCCACTGCTTAAACGCTCAGCAGAGGTGTGTTCTCAGCAGTGGTGTGCAAGGTGGGCGGTGGGGAGATTCTGTCATACGCTTTTAAACCCAAAGGGCCACATCTTGCCAAGTGTTGCAGTAGCTTGGATCTTTCTTTTGTTGAGAAAGTAGGGGGTTGGAATGTGTGCCAGTTTTTTTTAAGTTGCGTAAAATTCTAAATGCTTTTCTAAGAGTGACTCTGTCCATTGTTTTGTGATGATTGTTGAATTCATTGGATTGTGTGACACTTTGTATGAGGAGCGTTATGGATCTACTTACTCTCATTTTCGTTTTTCTTTTTTTATGGCTGAATGTAATAATCTTTTATACACACGGGCCCATGTGCTATCTACTACTTTAAGAGAGACTATGAGACTTCTTGTTTTTTTTTCTTTTCTAAAATTACGAATTACAAACAAATATCTTGTTCTAAATTTGGGCCACACTAACAGAGGTGAGAAAGAGTTGTGCTTGACAGGCTGCTTAAAGATGTTCTATATTTAGCAGCGTGTCTGAAGTCCCTCTGCATGAGTTATCGCCGCCGCAACTAACATGAAATCTCTCTCGCATTTCTCAACTGTAGGTCAATATTATCCCAATCATTGCCAAGTCGGATGCCATTTCCAAGAGCGAGCTGGCCAAGTTCAAAATCAAAATCACGAGTGAGCTGGTCAGCAACGGAGTGCAGATCTACCAGTTCCCAACCGATGACGAATCTGTGGCCGAGATCAACTCCACCATGAACGTAAGGCTGGTTTTAAGCTTGCACATACCCATAATGTTGGTGCTTTTTGTTGTTATTCCTGGTAAACCCTTGTAATGCCCCTGCGGCATGAGTTCCATGTGATGCTGAATCAGAACAGGCGCTTCCCCGGCTGACAGGAAGCCGCCCCACTCGAGGCCCGGTGTGTGGGAAAGGTCCCGTGTGCGCTGACAGACGAGCCGCGGCTCACTCGTCTGCTTGTGAACTGCCTTAACTCTCCCTAACAGATTCCATTAGACCGTCGCTTATCGGCTCGACTCATGGCTCTGCTTTGATTAACGCTCGTATATTATATCTGTCAAAACTCTCTCATAGTGTCTGTGGCAACTGGGGCTTAAATCAATCAACCCCCCCTCCCCTTTTCCCCCAGTTTTCTTTGTGATGTTAACAACGCTTCATTAATTGTACACATTCCTCATGCCCGAATGAAGTAGCCGCAGAAATATTCTTATTCTCTCTATTGGAGAGCCGGGCGGCTGAATTTCACTTGAGGTTTGTCTTTTTGCAGTGGCGAAACTCACAAATGCTTTCTCTCCTGCTCCACAGAGCCATTTGCCGTTTGCCGTGGTGGGGAGCACAGAGGAAGTGAAGATCGGGAACAAGATGGTGAAGGCCCGGCAGTACCCCTGGGGGACGGTGCAGGGTAAGCCCAGGTCGCTTCCTGCACAGGAAACGGGAGCATGCACCCTGCCCTCATTCCTCCTCAGCAAACCAGCTGATAAACTCTTACATAACCTCATTTAGCTTCAGCAGCCTCTCTGCCATTACAATGAAGCCGGGAGCCTCACCTTTTCTCTTTTTTTTCTTTTTTAACCTCTAATGTTAACAAGCACTCCAGTGTAAAAAAGGTACAACTGTAGTTTTTAAGTGCCATGTGTGGGTGTCATAGGTTTGCCCTGAGAAGACTCATCCAGCACACAGAGCTCTGAGAGCCCCAAGAGCCAATTCTATATGGATATGGACAGTTTGTGGTGCTTCTGTCCTCCATTTTGTAACCAAATAATTGCTATGAGGTTAAAGCACAGTTAATGGTTTTTATGCTTGAGTTATAGATTGTTGATATCCACAATCAATGAATTGCAGAGAAACAAACCCAGAGTCCGAAAGCTAACAACTTTCAGAGCAACAAATCCGCGCTTTTAACATTGTCAATTGTTGGATGTAAAATCCCACTGCCGGAATGATTAGAAAACCACATGGCTGCCCCGATGGTTATGGACAGCAGCACTGTGTAATCTTTCCAGCCCGAGGCGTTATCTGACATTGGGGCTGCTTACCTCAGACCGTGTGCTCGCATGCATGTGTGCTCACATGATGTCACACGGTTTGTGGGGCTGTGGTGCTTCGCTCAGTCAGATATCAGAATCAATAGAGAAGCCAGTGGACATAAACACTAGTGTTTTGTTCTGGACGGGAAAATGATTTACTCTCGCAGGTTGAGTATTTTATCCTTTGTGTTAGGATTTAGGATCAGTAATGTGATCTGATATATTTACAACAAGATAGCTTGATATGAGAATTTGGTGCCTTCTTTTTCAACTGCAAATTCATCAATTAAACTGTACTTGTGTGTCCTGGTGTGTCTCTCGCAGTGGAAAATGAGAATCACTGTGACTTTGTCAAACTGCGGGAAATGCTGATCAGAGTCAACATGGAAGACCTGCGAGAGCAGACTCATACACGCCATTATGAACTCTACCGTCGCTGCAAACTGGAGGAGATGGGCTTCAAGGACACAGACCCCGACAGCAAGCCCTTCAGGTAGGAGACCTGCAGCTGCTGGTTGTCATCATTTGCTTTATGCTGTGTATTCAGTTTGTCATCTGAGGGCTTTTTATTCTTTTGGTTCAACAATCTTTTTCTCTTTTTCTATTTGGTGGAAACTAATATCTCTTTGATTTGATATTATTCCATCCCTCCTCTTCCTCTGCTAGTCTGCAGGAAACGTACGAAGCTAAGAGGAATGAATTCATGGGTGAGCTGCAGAAAAAGGAAGAGGAAATGAGGCAAATGTTTGTCCAAAGAGTTAAAGAGAAGGAGGCGGAGCTTAAAGAAGCAGAGAAAGAGGTGCGCATCATTGTCATCACTAGTTACACTCCAAAGCAGGTTTTCGTTCCGGTCTTCACACAGAGCTGTCTCCTTTTAACACGTCGCACAGCTTCACGAGAAGTTTGACCGCTTGAAGAAGCTGCACCAGGACGAGAAGAAGAAACTGGAGGAGAAGAAGAAATCCCTGGACGACGAGCTCAACATGTTCAAACAGAAAAAGACTGCCGCAGAGCTCTTGCAGAGTCAGGCTCAGCAGGCAGGGGGCTCCACCACGCTCAAGAGGGACAAAGAGAGGAAAAAGTAAGTATTGTTCTCTTTTCCTCTGTGTCTCAATCCTCGCGTCACAGGTGCCGGAGATGACCCGCATGGCATTTCAGAACCCTGGAGGAACACGGCCGCACACTCTCGCACTGGATGTTCACAACAACGCCACTACGTTTTTTTGTTCACTGTTGAGAAAGATGTTTTTTGACTTTGCACCAATGCATGAGAGTCACTTTTTAAAAACACTACACATCGGGGTTCTGTACATCATGCTTGTCCAGAAACGTAAACTCCTCGAGCTCTCGGCCCACAAATTAACTCTGCGAGTCCCATTAACGTCAGCCAAACCGCTCTGCGGTTTCCTCGTCACGACTCATTAACGCGGCTCCTGAGATTTGCACAATTTAAGTAACTCGCCCAGTGGAGGAGGTCGCCTCTGCTCTTTAATTTCATGAGAAGAAGCAGATAGATCCTCTCAAGTTGATCCTCCTTGACATGACGGAGAATGTGGTTGGCGCTTAAAACCTCTGCTTAGAGAGATATAACTCATCGTTGGCGCAGAACAACGAGAAGAAGGAGCGACGGGTGAAAATGACTAGCTGTCTCTGTCGTAAATAGTTGAGGGAAAGCCAACTTTGAGTGAATTCCATGCTGCAATTAGGTGTTGCCGCTGCAAACAAAACGGATCATAAAATGTCACACTATGAGAAGATTAATACCTGCAACATTATTATTATTTTATTATTAAGTTTCATTGTGGAAATTCCTCATCGCAAAGCTGCAGTGACCTCTGGTTATGAAACAGCTAAATAATCTTCCTAATCATGTCTTGGCTTTCTGAATGATTTATGTATTTTTTTCCCCCCTGTCAAATCATTTCTATGAAGAGTTTAATTAAGTCCTGGATTTCCAAAACTGCTCTTGGTGATGTTTGATGCTTGGAGGCGCTGCCCGTAGCCAAATATGTTCATGTGTGGCTGCAATTTTTTTCTTCTGACATGCGTTGATCCTCTCATGTTCGGTAACCAGCTCCTGGTTTGTGCATTGAAGCTGATGTGCCTTTTAGAAAAAGGAGAAGAAGACTAAGGAGGCGGTTCTTTTTTCTTTTTTTCTTTCTTCCTTTTCTGTCCTGTTAATTATTTTTTTCCCTTGCAGCCAGTTCTTCCTCGCCTTTGTTAGCACTGCCTGGAAAATTCTCTCTTCCTAAAAGGCAGCTGTGCGTCTTCAGCTTTGTCATTGATCAAACCTGAGATGAGGGATTCTTACAGGACTAATGATGTTTATCTGTAGTGAGCCCCCAAGCTGAGGGAACAGCCCCCCGGAAGGGTCACACATCACATGACAGTTGATTCCTGCTTGTTCTGTCACTGTGAATGTTCTAATCTGTCCTGTGAGTGCATGTGTCACCTATATTGCATCCATAATATTTTCCAGTTAACTCCTCCTACACTCGCTGCATGCTGCATGAAGCATCTTTTCCGGTAAGACCCCCCCCCCCCCTCCCCTCCTTCTTGAGTTACACCAGCACCACCGGGCGAATCAATAATGACGATTCATTAAAGTCACATTGTGGTTAAGATGTTTTAAATGGGCGAGGGGTGCACAGTGATAATTTGGTTAGAAATATGCATCATTCTCTGACCGTACGTGTCGAATTCTGCCCATGAGGTCATCAACTCAACATACACGATGGTGCCAAATGTATGTCACGAGTGGCAGCAAGATTTAAATATGTGAGATGCATGAAACTATTTTGAAGCCTTCATTCAAAACGATACAAAACATCTTTTTAAGAGGAAGAAGGAAAGAAAATGTGGTGTAGTGTCCTTCAATTCAATTATGTTAAAAAAAAACAAATCAGATATTGGCGAAAAAGACTTTAAACAACATGCATCCTTAAAATGTATGTTGAAATCACCCGTGTGAGTTTATTCCAGTTGAGAATCACAATTTAATAAGTGCAAAGTATCCACATATTCAATTAAACCTCCCAAAACTCAACTGGATGGAAAAAAAAACATTCCAACTTACATTCAGCCTCCAAATTCTCTCAGCATTTGACCCCTCCTGCGTCTTTAGTCGATTTTGACTTTTTTCACAGCATTATTTTTTTGTCTGTTTGAAGTCATTCAGATATAATGATACAGATTTGTAGTGAATTCAGGAGAGGCCTGCAGACCCGCATCATATTATCTCTAACAGCTGCGTTGGCCGTATCCGCTAGCTGGCAAGTGTCTACGAACCATGTGCCGGCCTCTAAATCAGCAAGTTTTCTCAGTGCTTGCACAGTTTTGATGTACTGCCCCCATCTGTGTCCCTTAAATCCACAACAGTCTTCTTTTTGTGGCGCTCCGCTCCGCTCTGCCTTTTTGCACAAAGAGCCTTTCAAGGCTGAACCGAGAGCGGCGGGTCACGGCAGAGCAGCGAACAGCCTGCGGGTCCATCTCTGTTTATAGAGATGACATGTTTTGTCGATCTTGCAACCATATGAAGACCCCCCCCACTCCACACACACACACACACACCACAATGCCACCACCACTCACTCTTGTTTGGGATACAAAAGCCAAAGCCAGAGAGATATCGTTGAGATTCAACCGCTGGGGAGGCTAGAAGTGAATGAAGACATCTGTCCTCCTCGAGCGACTCAGGGCTGTTAAAATAGATGAAAACAAGCTGCTGCGTGATGAGAAAGATACCGAGCGTCAAGGGAGACAGCGGGCTCCTTGTTTTGAAGCGCCAGGTTAAAGCGCAGCCTCTTTAAAAAGGAGTAAAAGCATTTGACTGCACGCGTGTTTTAACATTTATCAGACTGATTCCGATGAGTGGATGAGCCGTCACCTCTCTTTTTTGAGTTCCTTCCAAAGCATGATTTCCCGGACGTGCCGTCGCTGTGGATGTGCTGTGAGCGATGTTTAACGGTGTGTGTCGTGACGATGCCTTAACCAAAAGGAAAGCAATAACGGCCCCCTTCTCTCTTATTTCCAGAGAAGGATTCCTGTAGAAAAGTGCTCCCTTGTGGCCGTCCTGCTGTGAATGAGTTTCCGCCCCATCATCCTTTTACAGTACCCCTCCCCAACCTCACCCAACCATAATCCAACCCCCCACCCCTCACCCCCCGTTCTGTGGAAGACTCTGGGC
>CAESWR010001540.1:64019-80977 GCA_903171835.1 Mullus surmuletus | reverse complement strand
CCTGAATACATTTTCACTATGTATCGTTTTTTATGTCAATTTAAAGCAGGCTTTAATACTGCAGACTTGATTTTTCTCAATTGCTAATAAACGATTTCTATTTCTGTTTCTATTTAAGGTCGTTAATCTTTGTGGCTCAAAAAAAACAAAAACACAATGGGTTACAGTTGGACACGGTGCGAGCACACTTTGACAACGTTCTGACCGGTCAAAGAACTAACTGTCAGTTTCTTCTGCGAATTTCTGTAAAACCAACTCAGGGTGCCATGTTAGAAGTGTGTGTGTGCATGTGTGTGAGACACAGAAAGAGAGACAGGGTGTGGGGGTTAGTGATGTCTGTGTTTGCACATCTTGTGTCATCTCGGTGGTGGGGGAGAGAGATGTCTGCAAATGGCAGCTGTGGCTTTAAGAGACCCTGCATCACTCTTTGGCGCGTATTGTCATTAAACAACTTCTGTGCAGCAGGTGTGAAACAGTCAAAAGGTGAGAGAACATTTAACGGTTTCTCATTTGAAGATGGTATTTTAGAAATGCATTGGCCGGCTGTTCTTAAGATAATTACTAGGTATTTTATAGGTCTTTGCAACAGCTCTCTGCGGTGTCTGCTCGGGAGTATTGGCAATTATGACTCCTGATTGCTAAATGCGAATTTTGGGTGAGTTCACCCACGGAGAGATGATGCAGGCCTCTGTCATGGTATCTGACTTAGTCATTTAAGTGGCAGGCTATCTAATAAGAATAGAAAAAAGAATGAAAAAAACCAAAGCTAATTGTTTCTTTATTGTACGTCACTTGGGGATATACTCCTCGAAGTGAATGTGTCACAGGGGCTGTATGTGAGAGAGTAATATCGAGTTTGCGTTTAAGACGGAAGGTGGGGGAGCCGAAAACTTTCCGCTCTTTCCGCACACAGAGAGAAATTTAGTTCAGAGTGTGGTTTAACAGACAGGAAGCAGCAGAAACCTATTGCTCAGTGATGCTCTTCCTGTGAGCGCAAAATACACAGGTCAGTTTCTGGGTATTCATTTTTTTATACTCTGTTTTACAATGTCGTTGCTATTTCTGACTATCTGAACTTCTTGTGTGCCCCCCCCCTCCCCCCCAAACAACATGTTGAGTTGTGATAAAGGGCATATTCGATGAGTTTATATGCATAGGATGGAGAAGGAAGACACCTTTTTACATATTTAGAACTACACTTAATGTGTGTCTGTCTCAAGGGGCATAACTTAGTGACCTTTCTAAAATTCCAGCCCACACTGTCCCACTAAAGCTGATGTCTCATCCTCTACAAAATGACAAATGCGATGCCCACCAGTTTGTTAAATAGCGCAAAACAGCTGTTGTCAAAGAGAGGCATGGATCTCTCCACCGGAGCCTCGGGCCTGAGTGGAAAAGTACAACGTTTGCAGGAGATGAGATTAAATTCCATTCTCCTTCTGAAAGCCCATGCTCGAGTTGACATTTTTCTTTCAATCTTCATTTGGCCGAGCAGGCTAGAAAAACGGAGAAAAAAAAGGCTTCGTAGTGCTAAGTTGGGCATTGTCGCTGTACCCTCCCGTCTTCAATTCTGCCGTGGGGTGCCATCTCGCGGCATGCCATTAGCTGAAGTCGGATCGCGGCAGTTGCTGCCATTTTATCACCACATGCATGGCGTGGCCTCAGGATTGCACTGAAAGCACTCCTTCATTCAGCTCAATAGACTCGGGTTTGAAGCATGGCGGGGCACGCTGCATTGTGCAAGCCTGGGTGGCACGGCAAGCGCAGCGGCGTAGGATTCACAGAAGATTCTGTCAACAAAACACGACTCCCACTGCTGACGGGGTGTTTTGAAATCTACCTCTGCATCTGGTGTTGATGCAACTCCTTAATTGTCCCCTTTTCTCGACTTACATCACACGTAATCACCTTTTCTCTGCACCATTTGTGGTAGTTGTGTGATTCTGTGCTAAACAGTGTGGGGCTCTTATTTCATCCTGGAGTTTGGGAACTTTGTCCCTGGCGCTCGTCAGTGCTATTGTTAAAACTGCCCAGAAATGATGACCGGGATCCTGCGATGCCCACAGTGACTATCACAGGGCTCCAGGAATGAACCCAAACCTCATATCACTGACTCATTTCCTTTACAGGAACCCAGCGGATCCTGCAAAAACAGCATCTATGCTGACTCGAGTTCAATAACACGGTGGAGGTCGGCCCACGTACTCGCTGTCCTCCGACACGCTGGTGTTTGCGGCATACCTGAACTGACAGAATTAAAACTTTATAGGATTTTTATGGATAGAAAGTTTTCTGTCTTGTAGGTTGAATGTCCCCATGCATGATAAATGGAAAAAAAAATCACTGCTTGCAGGTGTTTTGTGGGCACAGTGGGGGATTCCTTTATCATCTGTACCTGCACAAGAGAAACCACCTGAAATACCGGCGAGACACCACAGTCAGCCATCCCTCCACCCCGTGAAAGCCACGTCACAGCCTCAGCGCTAAACAGTCATGTCACCTGACCAAATCACCTTGTTCTTGCAACCTGAGCAGAAAGCAGCTGATAAGTAAAGTTTGCTCTGGTCCCTTTTTCTTGCATCTCGCAATGTTTGCACTCACCACATGCAGGGTGAGTCACTGCATAGTCATTCAATTGGCTTAAATTGCCTCCTTTCATGGTCAACAATGAGCTCAGCTGAAGAGACTAAAGCGGGGGAAGTAGGGCCTTCTGGGAATACTCCATTTGTTCATGAATCCCGACTCTAATTGGTTGTTATTGCGACTGGCAGTCACCATGCTGTATGGGTGGAGCAGGCCAGTGTTTGCTTCATACTCCTGCAGACTCCCCGTAAAACAGGCTGCCGTATTACAGATAATGGTCGGAGGAGGGGAGGAGAGGAGAGTGATAGGAGGGGCTCACATTGCTGCCGTCACATGACACACCACCAGCTGCAAGGGCATGTGCATCCAGAAAACTCCTACAGATGCTGGATGACAATACAGGCCAAAAGGACAGACAGAAGATCTACACACACTTCCAGACAAGTCACACAATGGGTTGATTGACTTTGAAGCAAGTTTGCTTAAAGAAAAAAATGATTTTAATAAAAGTACATTTCTCTCCTCAAGCTTGTTAAACTGAAGCAGATTTTCTTGTTTGGACCAGAATTCTACAACTAATAGACAGAAGATTGAAGTTTAAAGATGCACTATTAATCAACCTTTTTTTTTTTATCAATTAACCCAGTTACCCTGTGAAAGGAATGTGGCTTCTCGCTGTGATGACTCCATCGAGAGTGATCATGTGACCACGCAGCAACCTTATAGTGAATTGCAGCACATTGTTTTGACTTCCTGCCCTGCATCTCTTCTGTTTTGGTTCCCTCTCACTGCTCTCGTGAACCTGCTTCACTGCGATGGCCAAAAAGGTCCCACCAACTCTGTATGCTTTATGCATGGAAACTAACAAGAGAGTACTGAAGCAGCCAAAGAGTAATATTTTTTTTCAGGAGCTGGTGGAGCAAAGAAATAACTTATTATCTACACAGGTAAAAACGTAGCGAATGCGCAAACTGTAAATAGTGTTTAGCTACAAATTAATAAGGTGAACAAATGTCAGTGTTGTTTACAGCAGCACCCCAGAGGCCGGAGAAAATGAATGTGATTAATCAGCTATTAAATTACCTGTCAATTAATTTCACATTGAATGATTAATTGAGCACACATTATTTAAAGGCAGCTCGGCCCTAAATTATGGCAAAGAGTTTTTGGAATTACATGGGTGGGGGGGGGGGGGAATAAAACCAAGATGCCTCACTTACATGGGCACCGCCGCAGAGCTCAGGGTCGCCGCCTGCTTGGCAACCGTACTGAAATACTGAAGTTGGTCAGAGAAGGCCCCACCCAGGGATGACTCGCAGGCAGTGTATTTGCTCTGTGGACTATTATGCATTGACCAACATCCCTATAAAATCCCTCCCTCCGCTGTTTCTCCTCCTCTTCTTGCTCCGGGTGACGTAGCGAGCGCAGTTACAACCCTGCCCCTGTGCTGGGACAAGGCAGCTGTTGTCATGTGCTCGGGGATAATGTGCAGCCTGCGTCTGACTAATGGCTGGCTCTCTTGTATTCCTGTCTGCTGTTAGCACCATGCCAACTGGGCCATCCAGATCAATGAAGCACTGACAGGAGGGATGTATAAAACACACACACAGACACACAAACACAGACAGTGTTGCATGAATGCAGCCCTAAAACACAGACTCATTATGTCAATCACGCACGCAAATGGAGGATTTGAGAAGATATTACAATGAAGGACTATTTACTTCTATCTCGATGTCCACTGATTAGATAATTATGTTTTCTGTTTTTCGATAAGACGTTTATAACCACACGATGATGCCAGCTCGCACACAGGACTGTCTCAGCTCCATAAATCTTAACAAAACCACGCAAAAGAAGGTTTATTTGTCCCAGACAATGATTTGGTGTAACGTCTTCTCAGATCTGGCAGAGCGCCGCAGGGCTGGGCAGCTTCAGAGTGATCCCATGTGATGCAGACCGCTGCACGTTTACCTCCTCCCACATGGAGTGTTTTGGTCCGGGCTCACCAAGAGCAGACGAGGGGCATCGGCTCTAAATGTGTGCGCCGTCTACATGAAAAATCCAAAAACGGGGAGGCACTTGTGTGCCAACCACTCTTGTGTTTTGTTTTGGGTTTTTTTTGTTCTTGTGTGCACCATTTTCCCTCCTCCGTCTGGGAGCATCTTTTCTGCCCGTCACGGCTCTCTCAAAGAGATGCCAAGAAGGCCGGGATGCGTGAAGAGCCCCAGACAGATGGCCACGGCGTCCAGCTCTGGCAGAGGTGGGCACGGACACTGCCCAGCACAGACGGCAAGAGGGATTACTGGAGTGAAACAGTAGCTTTGATATTTTTCACTCTGTGTCTTTATGATCTGCACTCCCAAAGTGATACTTCTCAGACCTCCAGCCACATGTTAATGTTTGGCCTAGATGCTTGGAAGAAAGAATGAATTTGCCTGCTCTCCTGTCCATCTGCACCACTTCCACCACCTTCAAAACATCTCTGGCCTTGCAACTTTCCTCCCGCACAAAGCAAGTAATCTGCACCCTGAAGCAGCCTGGGGAGGGCGGGGCTGAGCAGCGTGTGGGCTACGTGGTGGGGGGATTTGCTAAACATTGCCATCTCTGACTCCTCTGCTGTTGCCAGGTCTTTGGTCTCCGGGAAAGAAAATGGTTGGGGTGTGTGTGTGTGTGTGTGCGTGTGTGTGTTTGGCCCAGGGGTCTCCTTATTCTTCATGCCCTTCAACTCTGAAACCTGCCCTCAGGCATTGGGTAGTAGGGACACACCTCAACTGCCCCCCCCCCAACACACACACACACACAAACCCCTCACCCATCCACCCTTCTGTATCCCTCCCCCCACCCCCTGTGATCACAGTAACTCCCCGAGGGTCGGTACAGAGGGGCTTGCAGAGCATCCTCAGACGAGTCATCTCTCGCTTGTTTGGTGGGTGGGAGGCTTTATTCAGGGACCCCCACCCCCCCTCTACTCCCTGTCTCTCCTCCCTCATGTGATCATAACATCAGCGCCCTGCAGCGCCCTGAGCTCCTCGAGGGAGGCTGGTGTGGTCAGGAGTGTGTGACCCGTGGGAGCGCAAGAACTATGAAATGAGAATTTGTTGAAAGTGTCGGGGATGGAATGGCAGAGGTCCACGCTCTGCTGATGTGCTTATTTATCAGATCAGAACGTTTTCTTATAAGCCTGAATTGGACAGGAGGAATGTGTGCTTGTTGATGTCAGATCTGACTCTTGAATTAAGAAACTTTTCATCTATTCATTGCCAGAATACACCGCTTAAATATCCACCTGGCAGATGTTGCTTTTTGGCAGATGACTTTGTTTTTTCTTGATCGTTTTTACAAGGAAATTAGTCAGCTGTCTGAAATCCCCCTGCCTGTGGCTTTGTAAGTGTCAAACAGAGCTAAACCAAGCCAGATATCTATAGCTTGTCTTCTTTGAGACTGTGTAGCTCTGTCGATGTGTTGGTGGCAAGTACAGCCCATCTTAGTTTGGTATCAAAACCACTTTGTCGCTGCAAATTGTGTTTCTTCTGTCTCTAAGATAATTCAGTCTGATATATTTGCCTGCTAACCTTCACCTCTGTCTGTCTCTTCCAGGTGTAGATGCTCCAGGCGCAGCCGGACCCAGCCTCCGAGTCAGAGAGGGACGAGGCTGCTTCCACTGGGGCCGCACCGATCCTCTGAACCTCCACTCTCTCTCTCTCGAACCTCTAACGGCCCGGAAGAAGGGACATCATTTTATTTTGAGCTGAAACTTGGCCACAGCCTCTGCCGGTGGCTCCATCTGAGTGGGGGAAGGAGCGAAGGAGCGAAGGAGCAAAGGAGCCAGAGTCACTGCTGGGATATTTTAGGCTGCTGCCCCCTGCCCTCTGAACTCCACTGCGATGATGACTGCAGTGCAGCCCAATGAACTCGTGTTTGAATTCGCCAGTAATGGGATGGACGAAATCAACCAGGTGGGTATCACATGGGAGACATTTACATAAAAAAAAAAAAAGGCAAAAAAAAACACTCCCACGTTAGATTTTTAGCAGGTCAGACCAAGCTTTGGGCCACCCTCCTTTTTAAACTAGACACACTGTATGTGATCTTGATAAATGCGAGGCCTCTCGTGGTGGGAGCCAAGCAGACTTGTGTAAACAGCGTGGTCACTGGAAGACTGTGATCTTTTACTCTGACAACATGTTGGGGGAGCGGGCGGGTGGACGGACAGACAGGCGCTGAAGTGGCACAGAAATGGAAAGAGTGAAAAACCTGCAGTATGTTAGGGTGCGTGGGAGGAAGGCGGGCGGGGAAACGGGTGGGGCTTAGCCACAAACGTGTTTATGGCATAAAGGTGACTGTTGTATTTGAACCTGTACCTATGTGTCTTTCCATCGCCCTGTCAAACTCGCACTTATCTCATCCTGGCAAAAACTGGCCTGAATCCTGTGGAGCCGGCTCGATTCTGAGCGGGGTTGCATGTCGCTGTGTGTGCTCGCACCTGCATGTGTGTGTATGTAGAGTGACAAGTTGTCACTGGATCCCTGAATAGCATGTGTTCAGGCCCAACCTGATGGACCAGTTACAACGTTGCTTGGGAGCTAATTCCTCTCAAAGGTCTCACATTGTTCCAGCTCTACAGTTTTGTTCTCTGCTGCACCCACTCAGCCTGTTATGCAAGCAGTACGCCCCTATTTACCAAGTCCTGGAAATGCCCCCCTCCCCTCCAAATAGAAAACAGGAACAACAGTCTCACCTACTATTGCAGTGGCCATTTTGTTTCTGCTGTTTCTAGCTGTGTACAGATTTATTTGGGCCACAATAAAGCAGTTGGAAGCGGGTGAAATCAGGCCCTGTAATGATTAGCTCGCTGTATTGGTTTTTCCAGTCAATAAGTAGCTCCCTAAGGTGTATCATGTAATGACTGCAGAATGATACTTAGTGATGTGATTTTCAACACAAACTGATCAAACACCAGGTTGCCATGAATGCCAAAACAATCCCAAAGAAGAAAGAAAGCAAGTGTTGAAAAACTCTCCAGGTAAAATCAACCCCATTCAAATGTTTCAATAATTGCGCTGACAGGTGGTTCAGCTGGATTCAAGCATGGATGGGTGGGTAAAGCAGAACACTGGTGGGGAACTGGTGCACACAGATGCTGCTGCTTTCAAAGGCAGAATGAGGAACTCAGAAATGCAAATTCTTATCGCCAGTGTTCCTCCACTAGAAACACGATTCAAATTAACATAGAGGAAAGAGCTGTTGAAGCCTTTATATGATGTTCAGTATGACTTGTGGGACGGTGCTTTGGGGAGGGCGCTGCTCTCCGCAGAGACCACACATTCATGGCTTTACAAACTTAAACAAGAGTTTATCTCTTTCATAGTTATTATCCGGCGTATTGCGACGGGCTCCTCAAACTGTCAAAGCAAGACACGGTTTACATGACAATACAAAAGTAGTGGCAGCAAAAACAGAATCCACTTAACCAGCATCAAAACAACAGCGGAGACGGCAGCTTCAGACATCTCATGCTCTGTCAGCAAACTGTGTGGGGCTTGAAGCATTTGTGGTGGTGGTGGTGGGGGGGGGTATTCGCAAACCAATACTCAAATTGTCTTTGTCTTCACACACACAAACACACACTTAACACAATCTCAAGGACAGCCGCATGCATCAGTAAGCCCAGACGAGGAGATTCGGTAGCCCCACTGTCTCGCTATCTGATAGTGTGTCTACCCAAGACTCCATTTAATGGGAAACATTCAGTGTATGTCAGTGAGACATTGATAGTGTCTGTAGTCAAAGCAAAACTCAGGGTTCTTATTAGCCCTGAAAGGCCTCATGGTTTTGCTCGGCACTGCTGAGATGACACAAGCTGTTTGTGGTTGATCTTCAAAGAGATGACAGACGTCTCACGGAGCCATCTTGCTCCCAGACTCTCACTTACTGTCCTCAAAACAATCTTCAGGTAATTACTGCCGGTGCTGTGCATGTGTTGAAATAATGAGCTGCTCTGTTAGTTCACTGGTTAAAGTATAGCGCGAGTGGGCTTGTAGCCACGGCCTCTGTTGCCCCCTTTTCCCACCCCCACGGCTCAAGGCCCAGACACCTGGTATGCCCCAGAGGTCCAAGCTAACAATGGGCATTTGTGCAAAGAGACAGATAAGCCTTTATTCATGTTTCTCCTACTGCACCTTGTATGTATTCTTTTAATCAGGTCACGACTGTAAGCATGTGGTCTGAATGTATCTACTTTGTTTGGCCGGAATTCACTTAATTAGGCTACAGTAAAACACACATACATGCCTTAAAGAGGCAGAGGGGCAGTGCTCAGCCATTCTTTTACTGCTTCTCCCATGTCGTGTTTTTTAAATGCCACACGTGATGCATCTCAATTACCAACAACAAAGGACCTTTTTTTGTTGTCTGTGTGGCAATTTCAAAACACGTACTCATTGTGTGTTGTAGATGTGTTTTTGCAGACAGTTTTTTAGCTTTGGACTCATAATAGGCTGCAAAAACACTTTAAATACCCAGGGTTATGTCATGAAGTGTTTGGGAGTGACACCATTAGCCATCACATCACAATGTCAGCCCATGTTGAAGTGTAGTCTGCTGCCATCTCCTGGTGGTCATTTGATACATAGGTTAACTCCACTTGAAAACTTAAATGACCCCATCAGCAAACACAATTGAAAAGGTATGTTAATGTACATTGAGGATAGAACCTGATCGATAAAGCCCATCCTTTCTTTATTAGGGTCTTGTTAGAGAAGTACCTTTTCCTTATGTTTTGCATTTAAGAAATGGGCACCCAATTAATTAAGCACACCGGGAAACACAAAAAAAGGGGGAGAGAGAGAGGGAGCCAAGGACTCAAGCATTCAAAGGTCACCTCGCCCGTCCTTTCGGTCCGAATGCAAGGTCCACTTCATGAACTGTTTGGGAGCCTCAAGTTGCTCTCATCTTTAGCCCCCCAGCTTTGGCAATTCCCTCTGTGCCACCGCTTCTTCCTTCCTGCATGGGGTTGCGCCATGCTTGAAATGAAACAGCCTGGTTAGAATTCCCACGGCGCACTTTGGTCACGATGAAGGGGGCACTTGCTGGAAAAATACATGATTAATCCCATAACATTCATTTCGTTTTATGAAATATTCCAGAGCAAAAGATTAACTTTGGAGGGAGAAGTAGGCCAAATCAAACAGCTGGTTTCTGTCTCCTTCAGTGTGTCCCTGCAGACTATTGCAACACCACAGAAATTAGTTCTCTTCCATGCTATGTGGCTCCACATTACCTGAAATTGCATATGAATCTTCAATATTTTACAAGGCAATAAAAACGAGACACCAAATCAGGTTACAGCATTAATCTGGCGTCAACTGGGGTTTTTCTATTACATTTATGATGTGTAGTGGAGGAATTAATGATGTTTTTATTGCGGAGACACGTGTCCAAAGTCAGACGGCCCCCTGACTCCCACTCATTGCTCCCGTGTTACACCATCTCATGCCGTGACGTCTCTTCTCTCTCATTGCAGCTGGACGACCCGTCAGTATTCCCTGCGGTGATTGTCGAGCAGGTGCCTGCGGCTGATCTGCTGCAGGTTTATTCAGGCCTGGAGTCCGACGAGGTCACCAACGGCATCATGGTGGACACCACCCTCCATGTGGTGGAGGCGCCCTCCATCTTGGTGGGAGGGGTGGACCTCTCAGGTGAGACGCGACAAGGCTCACTGTGGCTTTTAAAAGACTGAGACCAGTGCTCTCATGCGATGACAGTTTCTGCCACAGCAGGTCATGCAAACTGGTAATAGTGTGAAACTTGTATGCAATCATAAAATGAAGATTAATGAAGAATGGGTAATTACTGAATAGGGCTTTTCATGGAAAGACATTGGAAGCTCACGCAATTCCAGTTGTAATTTACACAATTAACCTAGCAACAGGAGGGTATTGTGTGGCAGAAATAGCCATCCAGTGAAGTATGCCACATGACACATAATTACCCAAATACCAGAGTAGATGTACCCAGCAGGATTTAATGATGATGAATTTCTCTTTTCTCGCATGCAGAGACCACAGTGTCGGGCACAGAGGACAGCATGGAGACGAACGAAGCTGCGGCTGCTCTGCTAAACATGGAATCGCCAAACAATATTCTGGATGAGAAGCGCATGCGTAAGATGTTGCTCTTTTCTGTTAATGTGGTTAATTTTCCCAAATTGTGGTAAAAAGGATTTTAGCTCTTGCATACTGCTTATCCTGAGTGCAGGGAAATTGTGTTATTCTTTCAGCATTTTTTTAGGGGGGTTTTGACATCAATTCTGTGGTCCTAACCCCCCCTTAGACACGATACAGGACCTCATTTAATTGGCATCTTTTTGTTTCTTACGTTTAGTTCACACGTACGGAACCCTGCTGGAAGCAGACTTGACATATGCCCCTCTGAGGCCTGACCAGATGGATAATGGAACCCTTGACATGTCGCTTGATGAGGACACCACCTCATCTATGGATGAGATTCCCCAAAAGTGTCCTTTGAAACCACAGAAAAAAACCAAAGGTAACTGTTCTTTCTCCTTTCCTGATATTGTCTGGTAAAATGTCACCATTGCAGGTAATTTGATGATTTCACTGTCACATTCCACCTTATAACATGCCTCCCACCCCCCCTTTAATTTAAATCACAGTGCGGAAGCCGCGGGCGGTGCGTCCCTGTTCCCCCATCACCACCCCTAACCTGCCACTCAGGAAGAAGAGCAAAGAGGGCAAAGGTAAGCCCCACTAACTAGCGCGCTTCCCCGTAATGAGCCAATAAAAATCAAGGTCTCTCCTCCTCTTGTGTACGCTCTGTTTCCTCCTGTGGAGTGTGCAAACAGCAGTCCTCAACCCCTGCAGTCCAGCGGGGTTGCATCTGGGCGAGTTAATGGATGAGGGGTTCTCGGAGTGCTGTGTTTCACAGGGAAACAGAAGTGATTGCAGGCTTGAGGGCACATTGATGCTCTACCAAAAACAAACGGACTGCTGCCGCTGGATGTGAACCCTTGGTGCACCGTACAGTGTGACACAAGGAGGCGGTGGGGAAAGGGGGGGCAGTAGTGTCTGGGGACAGCAGATTCAGCTACATACATATACATCAACTGTCATGGCAGCTGGTGATTCAAGTGACTACGGGGAGTATTACTGTTTTTAACCACTTCTGGCCAAAGCATTTCACAAATAAGAGTAATCCACTTCAAGGCATTGTATAATTAATTCCATTCTGAGGCACACAACTGACACAACATGGCCACGAGTAAAGAGTCACCCCCACTGCAATCTCATAGATGCCACATAAAATTTTTAAGCAAGGCTTTAAAATGTTGAATGAATTATAGATTAGTCTATAGCGCAGACCCTGTCAGGAATATCTATGTGCTGGAATGATAAAAACATGACTTATTTTATTTTTCGCCCCCATTTGCAGGCAACACCATCTACCTGTGGGAATTCCTTCTGGCTTTACTGCAGGATAAAAACACCTGTCCCAAATACATCAAGTGGACACAGCGGGAGAAAGGCATCTTTAAGCTGGTCGACTCCAAGGCCGTCTCCAAGCTTTGGGGCAAACACAAGAACAAGCCTGACATGAACTATGAGACGATGGGAAGAGCTCTCAGGTAAGAAGCACGCACAGATGAGCAAGGACTTTTGAAAGCTTTTATCTCATTTCCCAAAGCGTCGTCATCTACATTAGCTGCCATTTACCTCGCAGCCCCGCAGACATAGATATGTTCATAATAACACATTGCACTGATGGATTAACATTTCATGAGGTTGTTAAATTTGAATGATGAAAATGTCTTTTAATGTGTTAAACAGCGCCTTATCTACACTCTCCTCCAGGTACTACTATCAGAGAGGCATCCTGGCTAAGGTGGAGGGGCAGCGGCTGGTGTACCAGTTCAAGGAGATGCCGACCGACCTGGTCGTGATCGAGGATGAAGACACGGCATCAGACGGCAACGCCGCCTACGGGAACCAAAGGTCAAGCAACGGGAGGTCTATGGTCCGCGGAGGATCCAAGGGGCAAGGGAGGGCGCATGGTCACCACCACGTCTCAGCGAGGCACATGAAGAAAGAGCCTGTGGAGGAATGTCTGTACCAGGACATGACCAGCGGGCAGGCTGAGCAGCTCCTTCAAGTGCTGCAGGCCAGCCAGGGCTCGGTGGCTCAGGACCAAGTACAAACCATGAGGTGAGAAGATTTACCTTTGATCTGTACACTGAACTGCAATAAATCACTATCAGGGATGCACAAAAACATCGGCACAATAGTAGTTAGTGGCTAAAACAGTACAGTAAATCAAAAGTCTACCAATGTGGTGGGCCCATAAGTTCATTAAGGTCAGAATTCCAACAAGCAGATCAGCTGCAAGTAACTAGTATATATATATGTACACATATATGTATATATTTTATATATATATATGTATATATATGCGTGTATATATATTGATAGTATCAGCATATTAAAAGGTTAATGTGCCCCTTAACAAATAACCTTTGTTTTAAACCGAAATGATTTTAAGAGCTTCTGGATCAAATGGACTATATAAGAATCATTTTTGCACTCTAACTCAAACTTGGTGTGTCCAGAAATTTGGACATCATAGTTAAAAAAAACTTTTGGGCGCCGCATTCAGCCAGCACTTAGTAGCCCTCCCATTGGCAGATTGTAAATGTTTTCTTCAGCCAAGTACTAATGTTTCAATTCTTGCATTTGGGATTTTCTCCCATAGTTCCTTGCAAGATGCTTCAAGTTTTGCAATAGTCTTGGGCAGTCTCACACTCAGCAACAGAAGACCGCTCACAAATTTTCAGATTTTCCTAAAAAAAAAAAAGTAACCATGTCTCTGTTTTGCTGGAAACATTGATTTTTGTGCTCCTCATCTTTGAGAGTATGGTTTGGTATTATTTAAATGCAAAATCGCCTCAATGTGTTTTCTGTTGAGCTGTGCCACGATTGTACATGCAATTCTGTTATATTGAGCTACATTTAAAATAGCTACAATTTGAACATTGTGAATCGAGTGCCTACAAACATGTATACAACGCGAGCTGAGGGTCAAAATGTTAGTTACTGGATTCCTTGCCCTGATGAACTGCGCAACACTGCATAATGAAAACCAGATCCAGTATATCTGTGCTGAATACCGCCTTTTGTGAAGCTCATAACATTGACTTTTGTGGATCCTCAGTGAGGTGTTGACCATGCTCTTTGTAGTTGGCCTCACGATTGTGTTGTAGGTACGCTGCCTTCTCTGTGAGAACATAATCAGCCGATTGGCCTCTTTGAGATGTCAAATATTTTCTGCAGCTGGGAAAAAAAACCAGTGGTTTCTGCTGTTTGACTGATGCTGCTGTTGGTTACCTTAATAATAGTATTAGTGCTGCTGTTTTGGATCGTAGCTGCGCACTGGGTATATCAGTTGGGTGCCATTAAAAGATTATCCTCGTCGATGATACAAAGTGAATATTTAATCTCAGGCTCCGTCAGAGAGTCTGAATTCATTTTTGTCATCGAAGTTCTCTAAGCAGATTTGTCTTTTCAGGGCCATCGGTTCTCCCGGGTCCGTCCCCATGGTCCTGACGTCCCCTGGCTCTCTTCAGTCTGTTCCCCTCACCACTGTCCTAACCAACGGGGACTCCAGCCACTCCTCCCCTCCTCGGGTTATTCTTCACGCCATGCCCCCCAACACGGCGGGCAGCAAGGATGTGCTCACCATTCAGGCGGCCTCTCTGGCGGGCGGGACCTGCAACCTGCAAGACGGCCTCCCGCAGCAGCTCCTGGTCACCAGCCTCGGCTCCTCCGCCAGCTCCACCACCATCACCTCCTCCTGCAACTCCCCCACGGGGGTCACCGGGCCCGCCGTTTCGAACATCAACGGCTTCCCCCGTCTGCTCACCATCAACACCACCTGCGGGCAGACCATGGTGCAGCAGTCCGGCACCGTCATCGCCACCGTGCTCAAATCCAGCGACCTGTCTGGGCTGCAGGTCAAAGAGGAGATGCTGGACCCCAGCTACTTCCAGTCCATGGTGAATGGTGATCCATCTCTGGTGGAGAGTACATTTGCGAAGGAAGAGATGGAGGCAGGGGAAGCCGAGCTACAGTACCGGACTGTGATCATTGATACCAGTCAAAGCCTGGAGGCTGGAAGTGAATCTATAATTAATGGACATTCCTCCCAGAGCAGCCCCAGTGAGGGCTTGACCCCTGTGGAGGAGCTGGAGGTGCGTGGGGAGATGTCCTTGCAGCCCGAGCAGGGAATCAAAGGCCTGCAGGAGCTCCCCATCTCTGTCCAGCTACCCGCAAACTTTATCCAGATAAAGGCAGAACCTGCAGAGGCCTGAGGCTGCAAGACTCTTCTCCACAAGCTCAACCAAAAAATACAAAAGTTGTATACATTTTGACCATATATTCTTTTCCTACCACAGTGACATGATCAGAGATCGGAGCCGGGGGGGTGGGGTGGGGGGGGGCATTGCTCTTAAAGGTTGGTCAGTTCAACCTCAGGATTTAATCGTTTACTCACATATTTTGTGACCATGTGCCTAATTTTAAAAGTCAAGGGAGTGTTTTTTTAACAAGTCGCATTTCAGATTTTTTTTCTCCTGACATTAGACATGAACCCTATCACATACATGCACACACTTACAGATACACAAGCTTAATACACACACAAACCCCCTCCCCCTCCAGGAGAACAGCCATTGGATAAACCAGGGATCCCTGCCTACCAAATGTGCCAGTTAGTCATTTTCTTATCTTCCATGTCGTTGGACTTCTTTATTTTTTTCTCTGTACAGGAGGAGACAACAAACCAAAAACAGGGGGCCGAGTGCGAAACGGTGCAGTGAAATCAGACTTCTGAGAGCGTGTCCTCATGGATGAGCGCCACAGCGTCCGCTCTGGCGAATAAAACGCAACTCAGAGTAAAATTGAAGAGTGCCTTACAGGAAGTTTAAACAGCTTGAGACCCCGCCGTGCAAACGTCTGGGAACTGATCGGAATGGACAAATGGCTTATCAGACGTTCACACCTATCGGAACTTGTTGCTCATTTATTTTCATATAAGCAAAAAAAGGAAAAAAAAAAAAAGAAAAAGGTATGCATATCCTCTCTATTACTCCTGGCCTTACAACACTGTGTTACTATGGAAATGGGCATTTTCTGTTGACCAAGGACAGTCCAACATCAAAACTGTTTGTATCGAGGTGCAGACCGGAGGCACAGCAAGATAAGATGGCACAAATGGAGAGAAAGAATACGCAGGATAAAACTGATTTTATCATCCTCTGCTACAGAGGCTTGTGTCTGCAAGATTTTAAATCCTGTTTATATAAAATGGAATATATATATGGATCTCTATACATATATATAAATATATATATATATATATATACATATAATATACAATTGAGATTCAATTTTAAGGCCACAGCGGATTTATTTATTTTGTGAATTTCTAAATTCTGTATAAAAAGGCACATTTGTATTCTATTTACATGTGTAAACATGAGGGAAAATACAAAGAATATGATCGTTAATACCAAGAAGCTTATTTGGTATGTTTTTTTTTAAAGACCAACATTTTTCATTTGTGTAGCCATCCATATAATCAGCTTTGGTATTTTCTTGAGTTTTGGACTCGTGTGCTCAGAGCTGCATCATTATTCCACTGTTATTTTCTCCAACATCCCATTGTAGATATCCTCTAGTGTGTGTCTGATTTTTAAATACATACTGAATGTGCTTTGGTTCCTGCTTCTTCAGCGGACATACCTCTTTACTTTTTTCAACAGTCGAGCATTTGCGGGCACACATTCACAATAAGATATTCTGTGTAAAACCCCTGAAAATAAGTATCAATCAGTAAGCCTTTGAAATCATTCCTTTGGTTATTTGGTACAAAGATGTACCAGTGCCGTTTTTTTTTTTTTAAACCCTTCTCTTCTCCTCTCCTGCTCTCGGGGTCAGTCGAGTCTGTGCCTTCTTTATTTGCTGTCCCACTTTGTTAAGGACCTTTCAGGCCAGCCCGCCGATTGGCCCCTTGGTCCTGCCGGGGATGAAGCCACATTGATCCAGAGTAGTATCACATCTAAATTGGTTGTATTTTCTCCCACGACTGTAGCTGCAGAGTGAGGACATTCAGACATACTGACCTCGCTCTCCACAAGCACCTAAGGACAGGAGTTAAACACT
Source organism: Mullus surmuletus (assembly GCA_903171835.1). Taxonomy (NCBI): domain Eukaryota; kingdom Metazoa; phylum Chordata; class Actinopteri; order Syngnathiformes; family Mullidae; genus Mullus; species Mullus surmuletus. The sequence continues at coordinate 64,160 of CAESWR010001540.1, read as the reverse complement.
GCTTTACAAGCCCACGTCAGCTGGGGGGCTTTCAGTCTTAAAAGACACTCTGAATGTATTGTTCACGTACACGCTTATGCAAAAAGTTTGACAATCGCTAATTACACTGGGTACATTGATATTGAAATCTGGTAGTCTTTT
>CAESWR010001540.1:37622-63990 GCA_903171835.1 Mullus surmuletus | reverse complement strand
TTGCATTGTATATACCCCTGTATCCACCCTACCTTCCTCTCCAAGCACTGTTGTCTGTGAGATGCTGAGGTATGTCCACTGCTTTTTGTTTCGTTGACTCGGATTGTTAATGACCTTCCTTATGCTGAAACATAGAATAGATTTTTAAGAAAGAAAAAAAAAAAAAGTCAATGTACTAATTAAAACAAAATCTCTCTTCCCTGAACATCTCCCCTCATTTGTTGCATTGTTGCAGACGAAGCCACTCTGAAAGGCGCAGCAGATGCATAAATGTCACACAAGACATATTGAAAAATTAAAACAGCTAAACAAAATTAAACTTGGAAACAAATGGCTGGCGAGGGGTTACCGAGTCAATTAATTTCTACTGTCGAGATAATGAAACCAGCAGTTTCGCCTTGAAAATTCAAAGTCATATTTGCGGGGTTGTTGCAGCTTTGGGGGACGTCAGCCACATGGCATTTGAAGAGATGAGAAAAAAAAAAAAGGAAACTGGATTGGCGCCATTAGCGGGCCGTAGACTGATTGGACTGTACTTAAGAGCGCCATTTCTCCAGTTGCTGTGGGTGGATGAATACATTAGCATGTGACATGCCCGGAGCTGGAGACGGCAGAGTCGGTCACCTCAACAACTGCAGAGCGAAACTGACTTAGATTGATTCCATTGGAGTGTGTGTGTGTTGTGTTGGCGTGAGCGTCTGGGGTCGCATTGATTAAGCGTGTGTGTGTTGCCGAGGAAGCTGTCTGGCAAAGGGGCTTGCCTACTGTGCCGAGCTCTGCCGACACCCACACGCACAGCTGTGTACCGATCCAATCTTGCCATTGGGTTGGAGGCAAACACACACACACTCACAAGCATCCATACAGGAAATCAAGGCCAGAAGTTCAGTGACAACACTTCCACCTTTCTCCCCCGCACCTCCTCCCCGGCATGAAAATGTTTGGAGATCATCGCCGGAGCAACACGACCCTCCATTACAGCCTGACACTTTGCTTCTTTTTCTGTTCAGCGGCGCATCGATCGCCTGCCATATGGTAAGCGGAGGGTTGTTATGGATTACTAAAATAATGAACGGCTACTAACAGCCATTACGCCGCTCCTTCTGGTAACTGAGTCAGAAACCCCGAAGATGGAGCAGGAGCCGGGGTCCTGCGAGAGGAGGACTATTTCTGTGTCGCCCGCAGCCACTGACACAGCGCGAGTGTTTACTGCTGTGCCACGCTGCCTCTCACAGTGGGAGCGGTTGAAGGATGACGGCTGACATTATTGTGCCTCCAGCCTGTAGCAGGAACAGTACAGGGAGAGCTTATTTAACCATCAGGTCACCAGACTGACTGCAACATCACAAAGGGGAAGGAGTCGACTGCAGGCTGAGGAGACGTCCGCGGCCGCACACTGTCCTTTGGAAAACAGGTCTGATTGAAACGGCGCGCTTTAAAATCGACGGAGTCCGTCATAAAAGATGGATTAATTGTGTCTGAGGTGCTTGTATTTATTTATTTATTTCCCAAATGCAGGGGAAAAGCATAAAGAAAGGGGGGGGCGGGGGCACAACGGTGTGGGTTGAAAGGGGAGAAAGCGCACATCTCTGTCCACAAGATGGCACTGGTAGTACACGCATGCCGAGCGCAGCCGGCGCCTCAGTCTGAGAGCAGAAAACTCTTCCTTCAGGTCACTAATCTAAATACAGACACTCCTCATACATTGGTTTTCTCTCTCCTCCGCCCTAGAATAGCAACTCATGGATCTAAACCAATGAGCGATTATTTGAAATGAAAATAAGCAGCTGGGAGTGAAATCCTCCCCCCCCCCCCATTTTTGATAAGTAACAAAAGGAATTAATTCACTGGTGAGCATCAATGATAGTGGCCGTTCCTCAGGCCAGGTAGCAGAATCCTTTGAACTGCGCTAACCTGCCAGACGCTCAGTATCTCTGTTTATCCTGCAGAGCAGTCAATCTTGTTTCCTCTCCTCATCAAAACAGTGATAAACAACCGCCAGAGGGGGGTTTTCCGAGACAGTGTATAAAATGCATGAGAAAATTGTGCAAGGCTTCTTTTCAGATGAAATATATTCTTTCATTCTGTCTGCAAGGGAGGAGTTCACTGTCACAGCCCCGCAGATTTGCCTCGTATCTAATGAAGACAGCACACCGCGGATGTCATCGGAATATAAATTTACACCCATTCATAGAGATGTATGGATTTTTAAATGGGCTTACGTTCACGATCAACGATCATTTGATTTGTAATAGTGCAAGTTCGTGCTTTTTCAGAAGCAGGAAAAAGAAGCTTTTTTTCAGCCGCAGGCTTTCTTCCTCTTTGCCTGTTTGATGCGGTCTTTAAATTCAATTAAATTTCAGTTTCAAAGATGTTAAATTCTTTTGCTGTACATCACCAGATGATGGTGTGTATGAAAGGTGTGAATGCAACGGCCCGAGAAACTGCAGAGTTCTTCTGAGGAGTGAGATTTGTCTCCTCCAGATGCTTCCTATGGCTCCCGCCTGCCGCCGCAACAGTTGCAGTGTGATAAATTTGTGGGTGCGACTGCAGCATCATCATCGCTCCATCCACTGCCTTTTTTCTGGGTCTCCATGGCTCCATGATGATTTCTAATTGTGAGCCGTCTGTGCTCTAAAGCTTGACTTTCATGGTTAATATTGGACTTTTGTCCCAACAGGCATGAGGGGCTCTCAGGGAGCCAGCTGTAATATCTGTATCAGCCTCTCCAGTCAGGGTGAGCCATCCCATTCACAACGACTCTCAGGGCTTCCATGGCAATTTACTCTCACGACTACACAAAAGAGTCCTCGGAGTCCTCGGAGACCTTGCCAGATAGACAACTAACACGGCGTCTTGTAAAGAATAAAGAAAGGAGGGAACGCAAAAAAAAGAAAAAAGAAACCCACATACTTCCACAATCTCTCGGCATTGTGGGCGCAGAAGCTCGGCAGAACCAACAACAGGAGCACGCTGAATGCATCCGTTTTGATAAGCTCTTGACTATTTGATGTGATGAGCAGGAAAATAGTGAGGAATGAATTATACAAACGCTGATTTTATGAACTTTTCAGAAGCGCCTTGGGGGGCTTTGCGGTACACTTGTCAGTTGATTTGAAGTATGTTTGCAATTATTGCATTTGTTAACTCATGCCACTATTTTTTACTTGACACGTTGCTTTGGGCCATTGACATTATTGATTTAAAAATAACAATACAGTTGCAGCTCGAACTCAATTTATGAGCATATCCATAAAACATTCACATGCAGTAATGTTTCAGCCTCTTTTTCTGGCAAAATCTCCCCACTGCCAAATATTATTGATATCGCTGATATTATTATCACACTGCGCCAACACGAGTCAACATGCAGAAGCACAAAGCAATGGAAAAGCTTTTATATGATAGTAAACAAAGCATTATTATGCATTAGATGCACCAGAGAGTCTCAGGAGGAACAATAGCGCCGTATATGTCTTGTTTTTTTGACAGACTTCTCTTTATCTGAGGCTTAATGTTTCCGATAATAAACCGTGCGACTATTGGGAGGAAAAAAGATCCATCTATTCTATGGATTACATTAGTTCAAACCCTCACTACATCAGCTTTTACTTTAAGTTCAGGCTATGCTATTTTTTGAATGAAATCATATTGTTTTATATATGATAGGACAACTGAGATTATTCATACAATGCAACTTTAATTGGAAGAAATCAGGAAAGAGACAGAACTGTGCAGAAGACTTCAAAGCGAACCGAGACAACAAGAGAGCTGGTTGTTTTTTGTCTGTGTTTAGCTTCTGAATATCTCGCATCGCTCTAATACTCTTGGGCATTTAATGCACGTTGTTATTGCGACGACAGGAACCCCAAGTCGAGAACGCCTGTCTCGCTCGCTTATCTCCCCGGTTTCAGAGAGAATTATTGCAGGCTGACAGATTGAGATGTGTTGCAGATTTGAAGCAAGACGAGGCAACTGTTTGAACAGTTGCGACTATTTAAAGCAAAAATGTGGATTTACAGCACCGGCGGAAACAATGGCGGAGAGCGCCGCGCCACAAAGAGGATGGTTGAGGTCTGCGCGTCTTTATTACACTGCACCCTCTCTGCTCGACACAAAAACAGAGGAGAAGATTTGCTTAAGCACACTAAGGAAACTGTTGATGCTTGGACTTCAGCAGCTTCGCAGCTTAAGGAATTTGTATGATGTACCCTCATTATGTTTGTTTTCTTTGCTTGTTTGGCTCTTTCTTAAGTCGCAATTTGCATACAGAGTTTTGTCTTTATACAGTCTATTTCAGTTGGGGTTCACTTCTAATGTGAGCGCATCCAAGAAATGCTGAATGACCAAACAAGATTGTTTATTGTCTCAGCATGAGATGCAGACTTAATTATGTGGGTTTAGTCACCACAGAGAGGGCACGACACAGCTTTTATCTGCTATTTGTCAGCAAACTAATCATAAAAAAAGTTACTAAAACAGAAAAGAGATATTCTTTTAATATCTCACGATAGCACCACTTAAAAGATAGAAATACATAGTAACACTGTATGTAGATGTTTACACGCTACAGCACATAAGATAAGAAATAGAGGAATATCTCATCGTATATAGTATAAACATTACAGAGTGAGTTGAGGACAAACAGTGCTGAAGTATACACTTAAAAAAAATATTTGATATAGCTGACATTTTCAAAACTCAAATTGCCCAGTATCCAATTGCAGGGCAGCCAAATGGGTAGCTAAGCAAAGAAAATGACACAGCTGTAAACGACTGATGCCTTTTAAGAAAGGATCAAAACGCTCCGAATGCCGTTTCGACGGTTCAGACTGACTGGTGCTCAATTGGCCAACTTTCAAATTGGAGTGTAATTGTGAGCGATGGGCTGCTTTCGCCTCACAAGTGGTCTGGAAAAGGCGCCGGCCGTCCTCAGATCCTCCCCAGCATGCGGGCGATCCACCAGTTGCAGGGCATGACAATCTGACAGATGACCCGGCCTCCTTGGTAGTAGTACGGCCACGGGTTGAAGCCACCCAGGGGCTCGTGGTAGCGCCGGCAGTAGCGGTAACCACGGCGACAGTACTGGCAGCAGTAGCCGTGGTCGTCCAGACTGTTATCCAGCTCGATCCCGACATCTCTCTGTGGAAGGACACGGAGTTGGGCAGGGTTACAATCACACACATGACAAATGCCTGCGATTGCTCTCAAGGCAAGGGCAGCGAGAGAGGAGGGGGGAGGAGGAGGATGAGGAGGAGGAGGAGGATCGGCGGGGATTGATGCCTCCACTGTGGCTGCAGGTCAGACGGATTGTGCGCAAAAAACCAAACAGGAGTGAAAAGATGGGAATTGATGTCTGTGAAAATGCAAAGTCGAGCCATGCTTGATGACTGTGACAAGCAGATCGAGATAGCAGCCACAGAGAGCTAAGTTGATTTAAGCTCCCCGGAGAATAAAACATGATATAATACCCTTGACCTTTCTATTATGCCGGAGATAGCGGCACCGTCGGCCCGCCGCATCTCAGAGTCCCGCGTTTGCAGCCTCTCCACCGGCGTTATCCTCAATCACCGGGCTTCAACGTTGCTCGTCGCCGGCGTAATTACACCATTTCTTTCATCTTTGACCTGTTAGCTCCCTCGACCGAAGCAACCCCCCTCCCCCCCCCACCACCACCAAAATGGCCGCCCCCTCCTCCGATAGAGCATTCAAATTAGAGCTCCTCGCGTCTCGCCGCACTCTCCGTGACCTTGACTTTAAGTGCGTGGCACATTCCTGAAGCAATTAGCTGAGTAATGATCGCCTAACAAGGATTCTTTCATTTGCTCTTGCTGGCTGCCTCTGAATTTATAGAGGGGCCAAATGAAACCCAAACGAAAGGTAAATTGGGTAGAATTAATGGCCCTTGGATTTTTCCATTGTGCTGGCTGGTTCATGCCCTCGTAGACTCGTGGGGGCTGAGTGCCATGCCTTTGATCAAGAGCAACTCCAAATGGGGTTCGGAGAAGTGCCACTTAGCTCACCGTGCGAGTTGAGGCAAGCAAACCGCCCTCAGTCTGCATTTGACCACATTTCAATCTCTTTTAGTAAATTAATCCTCGGAGACAATCCCGCTCTGTCTCGTTAAACGGCTTCGGATGTGGGAGTTCTGACGGTGGAGGCCCGGCCGCCGTCTTCGCGGTGCAGAGCGAGGCCGGCGTAATTCCTCGCAAGCGTTTACAATGACTCAGCTACGGGCAACGGCACCGAACAAAACACACGCGCTGCTGGGAATTGAAAAAGTGTGGGGATTGTTTAAGAGGCCAGTACCCACCGGAGCGCGCCGCGTCCCACTAGCCGCCCCCCCCCCCCTTCCCCTGCTACATTAAGTATGGGAATAAGGGGCTTTCTTGCATTTACTGTAAGTCAGAGGGTAGTCAATCACAGTGCTTCACACACACTTGTTTCCCTCTCTGCAAGACTTAGCAGACCATAATCACATAACAATGCATTTCCCACTAGAAACAAAAAAAAAAAATCTGAGGCGTCAGAGGCGAGAGATGATAAATGGAGTAAAATTACAACTTGTGAGACATACTTAAAACACATTGAGAGGCGAGGACAGATGAATCTCGGATAGGTGCGTTTGATTTATTGCCGTGACGAGCGTGGGTAGGCTTTTAATGATTTATTGTTTCAGTCAATTTTCAGGTCATCAGCTTCCAGGCAACAATCTGTTATGGAGGAAACACGAAAGCTGTCAATGGACCAACGATTATCTTATCTGCTCCTCACACACCAAAGCAGGGTGTTACGAAATCTGGAAGTTCTCAACTCGGATCCCCTCCCCCCTCCCTTTTTCCCCACTCATATGACACCGCGTTAAAGAAAAACAAACAGCCAATGAGAATCATTGTACCTTAAAGACAATTAATCAGAGGTATCCTCTTAAAACGGAGGCTACATATTAATCACTCCGGCTCTGAGTTGCCGTCTCCAGCAGGATGCGGCGGTGATAAGAATGGTTCACCTTGGGAAATCTGAGGCAGTCACTCACAAACAAGCAGCATTAATGAAGAGTAAAAGCCATTACCCCTTGCTGCATCTGATTTCATCACAGCCGCACGCGCACACGCACGCACGCACACAAACACACGCACACCTCGGCGCATAATATGAGGTCGCTGGATATGAATGAGTCTGCGGAGTAGAAAACGGCGTCAGTCATTCAATAAGATGTAACGAATCAAAGCGAGACTCCTCTAATCTCCACACTTGTTGGTGTTATTTCACACATGCTGATCACCGCTCTTCATGAGCTTGAAGCACATGCCTGGATGTGTTATTAAATCTCATAGCGGGCTCATCACTTTCATTCCGGGATCAAAACGAGCAGAGATAACATTTCTGCTTCACGCCGCGTCTGAAAGGGCTTTTCTTTTCTCGCGTCGACGCTCGGCACGCAGGACAGTGCCACATGCGAAACGCTCTGCTGCTCGTGTCCCCGCCGCCGATCTCCATCTCCGCAGCGAGGAGGGATGACAATGAAATTGGATGTAATTGAATAAGGAGATAGTGATTTATTTCACTAAACACCGCCACTCCAGCAAAGTGATAAGGAGCTTCAGCGTGACTCAAAAGATTCCTCTGGAGGCGCAAACAGCTCCTGGATTTATGTATTCCGGCCGTTTCTTTTGACTCGGCGATGCAGGAACAGCCGAGGAGCCTGACCCTGAGCTCGCCGCGCCCCGTGTGTCCGACGTTCAAACACGCAGTACGCCGTGCCCCGCTGCAAACATGTTTACATGTCTAAGTGCTTGAACCTTTTCTGCACCGCGCTCGCCTCTCCTATTGAGAGAGCGATCCTTCGCTGCGCGGGTCAAGGGCGGTGGTGCCATCCCTTCAGCCTTGTCAGATGGCAATTATTCAGTTTGAAATTTCCTCGCCCACCTCTGATACACGCGTCACTCTGACACGGCCGCTGTGGCAAAGGTCAGCTTCATATATCTGCCAGCCCCCGTCGCTGGGACAATTATCCGGCTTCACACGCGTGGCGGGAAGCGGCGCTCAAATTCAGATTTATGAAATCAAGCGGGTGCAATTTTTTTTTTTTTTTCTTTTTGTGCGAGTGTGTGAATGATAGATGAAAGAATGCAGGTTGAAAGAGAAATAGCTTGCGTGCGCGTGCTTGGCGGTCGGTGTTCTCAGCCTGCGTGCACATTTACATGGCCCCCCGAATGAAGCAACAAACAACAGCAACGACACAAAAAAAAAAAAGGGTTAGCTGACACATGTGGCATCCCACTGGTATGAGCAGGAGTTCAGTCTCCCAATTACAGACTGCCGCCTGCCCTCTGCTTGGTCACAAAGCCCTTTGTTATCACCGGACCCACAAACGCTCTGTTTGGATGTTGTGCTGGAATGGATTGCGGTGGTATGCATTACTCAGCTGATAGAGGCAGAACGTTTCAAAAGGAGAGCGGAGTTTTTCATCCCTTGGTATGTTTTAATTGCATTGCACTGCATCTCCCGCCGCAGACGATGAGGGAGAAGACAGAGAAGCCGGGCGAAATTGAGGAGTTGAGCGGGAGGTGTTTCTGGGATGGGCCTGATAAATGTCATCATTATGGGATGTCTCATTTCTCTGCACGGCGTTTCTTGCAGCTCTGAGGAGGGAGACAGCACCCGTCTTAGCTTTAGTATCTATTCACCTGCAAGTGCTGAATGTGTGTGTGCAATGCTTATCTCGGTACCTGTGCGTGTGTGTGCATTATGCTATCTATTTCTGTTTTTTTTTTTCTGTGCCAACGTGAGTGCATAATTCCTGTGAAATGTATTTCGGAATGTGATTTCCCCTCAGAGTCATGGATAATTAATCACACAGTATTGAGTGGTTTACATGCAGCGCACCAAAATATTCTGCTCACACCATTTCCTTCATTTTACACGCTTTGATAATTAAAACGTCATTAATAAATGCAACTTATCTGTGCAGCTACGAGTGACCTTGAGTGCGCCTTGTCATTCATTGCCTTCCACTGCCTCGGAAAAAGGGAGTGGAAGTGGAAAAAAAAAAAGAAAAAAGACGCTAACAGCCGCTTTAGGCACAAGATGCTGCCTTTGAAAGCCTGGATATTCCTCTCAATTAATGGGGAGACATTAAGGGAGTCTTCAATGAACTGGCCTTACTTAAACAGATATATAGAGCAATTGCTATGCCCCCTGGTGCACAAAGTCAGTTTTAACATCAATTAGTGAGCGATTTATATGCAGAAAGAGTCGGAGGCAGAGCTGCAGCTGATTGAAGTGGCTCCACTGTAACTTATGGTGGTCTCAGGCGTGACACGGCAAAGAGGGGGCTGCACTTACATAGTCGTTTACGGGAACTTGCTCCCGAATATCCCGGGCGAAACGCTGACCTGCCGCCTCCACGTCGGGCGTGTCCTCGTTCCCAACCTCGCTGGGCTCGGAATCTGAACACGCCAAAGAGAGAGAGAAGACAGGAGGTTTTTTTTTAAAAAAAAAAATGTGTTTAAATGCAAAATGAATAAGCTGTAAGATTAAATGTTGGCGTGTACGTCTCCTTTCCCAGCGGCTTGATGTTAATTACCGACATTCAGGAGAGACACGATGGAAGCCTTTCCAAGCTTTTTCATGCTTCTTTCAAACAAAGGTGTTGCTGTTGTGATACCAACACAGGCGTGATTTTCCACGGATCCTAATTAGCTAAAAACCCACATATCCTTTTGCAAAATGAACCCTCAAGCACTCGAGTACTTGAAGTACCTGTAACTTATTTGAGCATTTTCCTCCTGCGCTCCAAATGCCGCGTGACTAACTGCTGAACATAGATGCTCCGGCGGCTGACCTCAATCAAGCTCATTGTGTTTAAATGCAACCCGGTAAATGATGCCATGCAGCTAACCTGTATTGTCAGAGATGCTTTTAGTGATCCGGTAAGACTTTTTTTTTGGGTGGGGGGGCATTTTGGGGGACATGAATTACATTTGTGACAGGGTGCTGATTAGAAACAAGCTTATGATGTGTTCAAAATAAATCTGTTTGCCAATGTGCCAACACTGGTTTAGATTCAGAGTGACATGGTGATTTGGGTTAACTGTTACCTATTTAAGCCGTGGCAACCTTGGTAGTCATGGTTATGACAGGAATAATGTGCTTAGAGTTTGGTAACAATTAAGAATGTGATTGGGAGAAGACGCCCCATTACAAAATTGTGAAAATCTTGCCTGGTAACTGGAATTTTTGGCTCCCAGAGGCTGGTTTTGAAGGACAATCTTATATACTTTATTTCATGTCATTCTTTTTAAACTACAAGTGACTACATATGGATGAAAGATTGAGGGACTGGAGTGAGGTCATGTTTGAGCCCCACCTTTTTTTTTTTACCATTTATTTTAAACCAACTGGGACTCAAAAGAAACGAGAATAACATCATGAACCATTTTCTTGTCCATTCTGACTTCTTTTTGCAAATAGAGGTGTTGACCCTCTGTTGGTCGCTGATAAAAATGCAGGTTTGTGCATTAGCTTCATCCATCAGACTAGGAATCCACTTACATATGTGCCTCACTATTCACCAACTTTTGCTGTTCAATTCAAAAATAACAGATTCATCCAAAATATGTTTTTGCATAATAGAAATTTGTAGTCACTGCTCCACTTTGGAAACGATATCGCTGTACTTTAAGTTAAGTGACAATTCTAAAACGCTTTGGGCTGAGCATCAGTCTACCTCAGCATCCCAGTTGGTGAACTACTGACCAATAGTTTCTCAACTTTTCAGACACACAAAGAGAATACTCAGAGCTGGCTGCAAATATGCTTGGGAAATCATGCGGTGTCTGTGGACGTCCATGTGGCCTGAGGGGATGCCCTCCAGTGAGAGAGTTAATAGTCTGCATTTAGAGGCAGAGATGCCCCCTGATCTCACCACTCAGGGGGGAGGGATGGATCCAATGGATGGGCAGCTCCTGGCAAATCTCCCAGATCTTGGAGTCGGAGAGGAAGGCTGGGTTAACGATGGGCTCCTCGGCAGGAACCCACACTTGGGAGTCCTCCACCTTCATATCCATGGCCTCGGTCTCATCCACCTGCTACATAACACACACACGCACAACGAGCGCACACACAGTCATGTCAAAGCTTGTAAAAATGTCCAGGCGCCACACAAAATATACTCCATGCCTGTGCACTCTCCTCCCCTGAGCCACACGGCAGCTCCAGCCTCATTGTTTTATCTATCACCTCGCTGTCCGCGGCGAGGGCGCCAACTTCCTGACTCCTGACTGCTCCAACTCCCTACAGTTTTTTTTCTTTTTTTTTGCCCTCCCCTCCTCTCCAGCCTCTGGCATGCTCTTTCTATTATACATCATTGAAATTCACAGACAGTGATGATTTGACTTTTAAATGACTTTAGAAGTGATCTTCATTACTCTGAGTGTGGCTGCAATATCGTTTAATGTGACAGACACAATAAAGCCTTGCATTCTCTCACTCCCCCCCGCCTCCCCCACCCTCTGCCACGACGCTTCGCCTGGCATCCAGCACTATCAGTGGGCTTAATTTGTTGATACTGTAGTTCATGAGCTGTAAAGTAAACTATTATTGCTTAATGATAGGGACTGCATGTCAGTGTTGTCTAATAGAGACATATGAAGGGGATTTGGTAATGCTCTCCCCTAACAGTGCAGATATTTATTTTCTTCATGTATATGTAAATACACACACAAACAAACCCCTCTCCCCATTCCCTTGTTAATTAGCAACCCAGAACAGAAAAACTGTTCACTTGACAAATGTTTTTACAAGGTGATTTTCTCCCAGTCTAAAGCTTAATTGCACATTAGTTAAGCTTGACGTCGAATCCTGGGGCTATAGCAGGAGTGAGAATCATTTATATTGGGTCGTGCCCCCTCCCTCCCGCTCAGCCCGTCACTCTTGCTTGAATTAGAAATTGCTTTCCGTGCTGCTTCTTGTTTGTCATCGAGCGACATGGTTATGACCCGCAGTGCCAAAAAAAAAAAGGAACAACAACCCCCACCACCCTACCAAAACCCCCCCCCTCTTGTGCATATTCTGTCACTTCAAAGATCATGTTTGGGCACAGGAGGTGTTCAGCCGAGCTTCTGACACACTTTTCACCCACTTTTAAGCTCCGACCGGTCGACTAATGATGACTCTGAGGACGGGTGTAGCTGGTTGGTGATGAGGGTGGAGGGAGGGGAAGGCGGGGGGTGGGGGGGTGGGGTGGGGGTTTGGCACTCCGGCACGGTGCTCGGCACTCCCCGCGCCGGCAGAAATTAAAATCAAACCGGAGGAACACAAACAGCACCCTCTAATTGGACCTCTTAACCACTGAAGCCAAGTGAGTCTTCTCTGGAAAGTAAATGGAGGTCACGACACGGGGCTCGCAACATGACTTTGACTTCACAGTTGAGAAACGACTCCAATAACTTGTAGGAGAGCGCGCCTGGGGGAAAGTGGTAAAGGTCAGCATTTTAGCATGGGGCAGGGATTTCTAAATGCCAGTTGACAAGCACAAAGACAACATGATTACAGTGCGCCGGTTTATACGCACTTTCTGAAAGGCCGTTGTATGTTGCTATTGACAAATGATATATGATTGGGACATGGGCACATTTTTCTATCCAGTATTGGACCCTGGGAATGAATGGTAATTTGGTCTGCGCAGGCCCGCTCTGTGGTGTATGTATGATTTCCGCCTACAGTGCACAACTTAATTATACACCAGTTGTGCTGTAGTTAATGAATTTACCCTCTCCTGCTACGGCGTCCCAAGGGGGGGCAAACACTGTCTAAATGACACATTGTTCAAAGCAGTGCTGTTTGCTACGGATCAACACAGATTTTCTCAAGGTACTCCGGAACTTTACAGCAAATATCCGAGGTGTTTTTTTAAATTTTATTTTCATTTTCTTCTTTAATGTAGTGTGCCAGGCAATGAATTTTAGCTGACATCTCTATTCAAGCCCCCCTAAATCAGAGTGCTGGCAGTAGCTCAAGGGCTGTGTAGCAGCCGGGACAAACCAGCACTTAAACACGAAAATGTCATGCTCAAATATACGGTCAAATTAAGGGGACAGTTGAGGTTGGACCTGATCACCAATGTTTACAACACCGCTACTGTTAATAAACCCCCACAACACTAATAATTCATGTTGCTGGACTCCTATGATGGCGGTATGGTCATATTCGGAAGTAACTAAATTCACAAAAAAAGAGGACTACTCATAATTATATCACAAGGTGCAACGTCTACAATTCCATCGAGCAGAAATATACACTGACGGACAATGAATGCTTATTTTCTTCCTAACTGGCCTGTAATATCTGAATTTCAATAATCATGCCGTCAGATTAATTCAATGAGCATGGCCAGCATTACAAATCTCACATCCAGACTAATCTGAATGCTTTGGCTCAGCTAAGATATTTCTATAAAGTAATATTTGAGATTCCTGACTAATGTTGGGTCCACAAATGTTTGTGTGCTAACATGCTAGCCGGAGTTAGACCTTCCAAGTTTGCGGAATTTAGAGGTTGTTGCTGTTTTCGAACAGCTTTGCTCTGTTCAATGAATACTGCAATGTGTCTGCCGTAGTAAAAGTGACTACTGAAATGCAATAAAAACATCATTATTTTGTTTGCTTCTGTTCGCTAGTTGTAGTGAAGATATTTGTAACCATGTCTTCCAAATATTATTTGTATTGTGTTTTTTTTTGGTGCATGTTAAATTACTAAACTTGTATTGAAGAGAAATCCCTCTGGTCAACCTGCCACTCACGGAGCTCAATATCTCCTTCAGACGAAACAAAAGGCGCTGTGTGTTTGCGGGACTTAGGCGTATTCACATTCCCTTTGCTGTTTTTCTGTTTGCAGTTGTTGTCTGGGTGGGAGGTTTGGGGAAGCTGGGCGAGCTTTGGTCATCCATATTAAGTGGCTGTTTAATGGAGCAGGCAGCATCCATTGACAATGTTAAAGGGTGTGAGGGAGGCAGGTGGCGACTTCTGTGTCAGACTGGGCGAACTGGAATGAAGCTCTGGGATTACTCCCTCAGACATTTCATAGAGGAGGAAAATTGAAAAGGGAGGAAAAATCCTGGCAAACAATTCATGTTTGTCACCTGGTTCTCCCTCTCGGGGGCTGAATTTCCTTATCAGAGGCTTGCAGTTTTTCCACAATTTTTCCCATTGTTTTTCACTGTGGCTCAGAGGTCTGCTGCAGCTGCTCTGAGTCCTCCCCACACCGAGCCCACAGCTGGGTTAAGCTACGAGCCATTAGTGCTCGGCTTTAACCCCCCCCCCTCCCTGCAAGCTCCGTGTGTCCCACCACCTGAGGAGGAACTTGTGCTGATCTTCTGCACGTCACAAGCGGGTGGATTCTCACGCAGGATGGATCAGGGGCCATTGTTTAATGTGAGGACAAATGCTGGCGAGGTCAGGCCGGGGCCAGGGTTTATTACCTACATATGGCCCCCCTGATATTTTGTATATTTCTCCTGAGCAATCCGGGGTGTTTGGGGGTAAAAAAACATCCTCAGCAGCAATATCAGCTGAGGCACACAGTGGCTCAAACAGGGGTGATGAGGAAAATAAACGTCCTGACCCTGACCAGGAATTTAAACAGGTATATATCAAGCGGAGATGATTAATTAATCATTATTATCGATATTTTTAAGCATTGGAGCTCCATAGCCTCTCAACAAACAAACAAACAAACAAAGCACAGCATGAGATAATTCTGTCCCAGATTAATAGTCCTTTCCATTATACACATCCCTTGTTTTGTCACAGTTTTATAATGAACTGATTGTGTTTTATAATGAAAACTTGTACCAAATGTACCAATGACCTGACAACAATCGGCTCCGTATTTCCAAAATGAACCAGATTTGTAATTTTTTTTGGCTTTCTAATGTTAGCTTGAGGGGCACTTATATTTCATACAACCTGCAAGGCTTATGACTGATTACTCGCGGTTGCATGCTTCTACTTTGCTCCACTCAAGGTTGCCTGTTTCAAGGTGTATCGCCTTGGTAGACAACATTGCAACAGTGCATGATGTAACAAAAACCGAGCACAAACCGCAGCGTAAAGAACGCCGTCTACATTTTGATTGTACAGACCGTGTGTTCAGGATCACCTACCTTTCTCTTGCCGGTCATCGTAAGGAGCTCCGGTAACTATTGACATAAGCGTTCGTTTCCTGGCCTTAGATGATTCACTTTGGAACTCTCAATTAAGCTAATTAGTTTTCACAGTGCAGAAAAGAAAACAGAAATGGTGTGGACATATGGTGCTGGCTGGGCAATTAGTATCTGTAAACACGGATCAGATATTATGAAGATGAGAGTAAGATAAAGCGGCTTTTAATTTTTGGGTGTAGCCGCTCGCACTGGTGGAGTTTAAAATCGAGGCTAGTTTTTTCGCTTGGGTTGACAATTGGCTCATTCTGTTTTAAAAATCAATCAGTTAGCAGGCAGTGGCGGATATTTGCCAGCCAGTTCTCCTCCGCTACAATGTGAAATGTAAATGAGAGCATGCAAGCAGCAGAGACATTTGAGAGAAGGATTTTCTCTTTGAACATACATCCCACTCAGTGGATTGCACTGTGACACTGAAAAATTGGGAATTCTGATTGATTGAATTTCTTCCATTCCGTTTGCAGAGTTCACATACAACTATAAAACCCAGAGAAGTAAAATGAATCACTTTAAACTTGGAGAGGAGCCTTGTGAATTTGACAAAAAAATAAAAAAATAAATAAGAATCTTTTAGAAAATACTATCTTAATGGCTTACCTCTCACTCAGACCTCTGCTGCTACCCTTCCCCTTTAGGCTATTTGGGTAGAGCCTTTGGAGGAGATGATTAAAAATTAATATTGGCTCAAGATTGACAGCAAACACCATTTGATGTGAGCCACAAAGAGGCTCAGGGTTTGTGGGCAGCTTTCTGACGGTTTCACAGGCACCACAAACCCCAGTTTATTCTTCAGTGAGAGGGTTGGGGGTGATGGGATAAGATGGACAGGCTGTGGATTTGTGTGGTGTTCACAGTGTTCCACTCTGGTTATCTGCCTTCAATATGCATGACAGCCTCTGTAGGACTACAGAGTCTGAGGTACAGACAGGCGAGAAGACGAGGTGTACCACTCGCGCTCTGTCCTCGGCTTCCACCTCTGCTACTGTGGGTAGTTTCCTAGTTTGGGTCCTGATGTAGCACCTCTGATGTTCGGCAAACCGGATCCCAGTGATTCCCTTTGAGAGAAAAAAAAAAGGAAAGAAAGAAAAAGAAACAGAAATGAAGGGATGCTCACGAATTCAGATATATGTTTCATTCATTAACTGTCTGTGATGTGGATCTCCCATAAGCGCCGCGGCGATCGTTTCAAAACACTCAGCCTTTTGCTGATAATCAAAGCTCTTAAAATAGTCAGAGGAGTTAAAACCTAATGAGAGAGAGGAGGTGTTTTTTTGATCTTTTCTGGGTTCTTCCTGGCGTTGTATAAAATTGATGACTGCTTCACACTTGCAACACGACTCAACTAAAAAGATGGCGGGACCGTGCACCACCGCGGACATAGAATTCTTCATCGCTGGATGTATCAAACAGGAGTGCCGAGTGATATTGTTGAGAATGGAGTGTTTTCTACTGAGTGCCCCCATTGAATTAGCCAGTCATAGGTCCCTGTCACACTCTTAATCTGCGCAGTCGAGTGTGGAGTCACTCTCTTCAGCTCCACTGATGATCCTCCACCGTGTGGACTGTAGCTCTATTCAGCCTGACACACACAGCCTCAATAGGCAAGAAGGATCTGTTAATTCTCCCTCGGTGTCATTCTATGTTAATCTAAGATATTCAGCCGGAATAAGTCTGAAAGCCTTTCGGTAGATCAGATTGTATCCAATTTATTTTCTGCAGAGGAGAGCTACTCATTCAGCAAACAGCAAGATTCTCCTCTGCCAGGGCTGCTTTAAAATTGTATCAACTGAAAATTGTATGAGCAGCACCATGAAAATGGACTTGATCCAATCTAGATTTAATTACAGTTACACGGCGATTGCTATGACATCTCCTTTGAATCCGTTAACTTGACCAACGTGGGCGCTATTCCTGCGTTTTCTGCGGTGCCGTCACTCTCAAACCGAGACACTAGCTGCACAAGACATGATACAAACTGATGCCTGTCATAATCTACGGCGTGTAATTTCATCCGCGAAGAGAAAGGATGGGGCAATAATAGTCCCGAGCACAAAAGCATAATGTTTATGCCGGGGTTTTATTGTGATGAGTCTGTTTAATTTGGGCCTACAGTATTGGCGGCGCTGCGGCAGAAACGGAAAGGCGAACGCTGTGATGAGATACAATGATTACCGCGGTTGGTCAACCAGAAAATGAAGAAAGACACATTAACATGGCGATGAGAAATGGAAAAGTGATGTCGTTCTGAGAGACAATGTTCAAATATCCATGCGGCTTATCCATGTGCAGGATAGAGTCAGGAGGAAACGCAGCGAGGCTCCAGCTGCTGTGAATAAACGTCTAAAGGCGAGTCCGCATTTGCATGTAATGTAACACGGCAAATGTAGCAGCGTATCTGCAGCACGTTGTTGTCTCTAACCTTTAGCTCAGCCGCATAAATCTTTTGGTGATGAACCCTCCCACAAAATCTCGACATCACAGCAGATCACCGGAATCCGCGCCCCTGGGTTAAGTTGCCACGGCTGTTCTAAAACATCAGCTTTCCTAAAGTTGTGGATTTCAAAAATGCTCCAAAGAAGTTGTGGAAGGATGAGCGCTGCGGGGGATTTTTTTGCTGCTTCCGTATTATTGGGTCTGAGAAAAGGGATGCAGCGCTGTGTGCAGCAGAGGAAAGACAAGGTTAGCTCTTTTTTCTTTTTTTTTTCAAATTCCCTGCTGACCAAAACATCCTTTGGCTAAAGGCGATGTGAAACGGAGACTGCTCTGACTACACGAGGTGCAAATGCTATAAACCTACACAACATTGTTGCGGTATTTGGCGATGGTTTTAGAGGCTTTTCTTTTAAAACTATTTTTTTCCATTTATTTATCCATTTTAGATAGTAAACTCCTTCATTTCTGTGAAAGGAATCAGTTTATGGAATAATCTGAACAAAGAATCCAAAGAATCAAAATGAAAATGTACATTTAGAAGAACTATTAAAGCTACTATGTTAAGGAAAAATAATGAAACATGTTAGTAACGTTGATTTTGTTGTTGAATGACAGAATTGTATTTTGGGAACTAAAATAGAAGGTGAATGCCGACAGCTATTTTATTTTTTGTTACTACTGCTATTGCTGTTTTTTGTGCTGCTGTTTTTTAATCTAAGTTCTTTGTAAATTGATTTCTTGGGGTAAAGGCAGAATATATAAGATTATTCTTCTTTCTGCTCCCTTTCATTCAGATTTGTGTATATTGTACTGTATATCGAATTGTTTTGATGGTATTTAACTTTTGAAATACTACTACTACTGCACGATACAACTTTGGCTATATTTGTGATAAAGACAATGGGTTTGCTGGCGCTGGTGCTGCAGTTATTCCAATGAAATTAAGTCACATCCACAGCAGAGCAGCTGCACTGGACTGCTTATGAGATTGTGAGATAATAAACGGCTAAAAGCGGGCGCAGGCGGCTACTGGCCTCTGAGTGCACGGGCCACGACGCTGGCAGTGTTGTTTGAAAACATTACATTATCATTAACATGACTCACTGCCAGCCGCCTCCTTCAGGATTTCAGGCTGGGCTCTAAACAAGACGACGGCCGCAAAAAATGAATCCGATGCGAAGCTAATCTCCTGTAAATGTGATACCTGCGTCTCTATCACTGAGGGGTCTGCGAGGGGATTTCACACGTTTCTGGCCACAAAAGCAGCAGAGTACACAGCTCAGAGTACAATACACCAGCAATCACTGTTATCTGAGAAAGTGTACGAGTTGATGACATAATCCAGCACACAGGATTGTTAATGACGGAGAATTAGAGGCTCTTGGTAATAAGACAAACATCTCTGTGCTGCTTGTGGACGTTTGAGGAGGGGGGGGGGGTTGCGGCTCCAAAGGCTTGACAGAACTACTGAAAGCACAAATGGTTTAATCAGCCAAAGCGGATGGGGGGAATTTGAGAAGAAAAATCAAAAGCATCTACTGAAGGGAAACCTAACGTGCCATCTGATTCTGACTTTGCTGCCTCCCAGCGGTGCTTGAGGTCAGGAAGAAGTACAACTGAAGTGCAGCTGGAGTGTTGTAATATTGGACTGAATCGAAATAGCTGCCTTTAAACTTTAGAAACACATTTCATATTTTGACAAATAACAACAAAAACCCTCAATCAAACAGGAATGAAAATGCCTCACAGGAACAGAATATTTTCTACAACTCATAATGCTTCTCGCTAGAGCTGGGCAATATGGACCTAATCTCATTTCCCGACATATTCAGGCTGAATATCGATATATGATATAGATCCTGATATTTTTTCCACCAAGTGAGCTAAATGTTCAGTCAAAGTCAATCTGACACGTCTCAAGTAGTTCTATTGAAACCAGCTATTTCAATGAACAGTTGCAAAAATAGGTTTCATCACCTGGTTCAAACAAATACTTTATCACAACAGGAGTACATTTTTTAAATGAAATCTCCATGTAAGGTGCACATAAAAAAAAATTGAATGAATAAAAATCTTAGAATAAAAATAACCCCAAAAACAGTCTTTTAAAGAATAAATATAAGAATAGAATATCTTTTTAGTTTAGTTTATAAACTGAATGGCTTATTAATATTAATTTTCTTCTCCTTTATAACAAATATACTATAGAGGGCTATAATTGATGAAACGATATTGTCCCATTCCATATCTCGTTTAAAAAAATATGGATATATATTTTTCATATATTGCCCAGCCCCCCCCCCCTTAAACAACAGTGTGTAGACTTTGTGGCCCAGAGTTGTGCTGGCGTGCGGTAATCCCCCATGCAGCCCTCGAGCCTGATGAAGACTGGTTCAGCGGCGGCTTTAGTCTATGTAATAACATGCAACATTTCCTTTTTTTTGCCTTGGAAAAAAAAAATAAAAAATCACTTCTATCATCAGCACACAGCTACCTTCTTTGTAAAATCACACTCATGTTTGAATTACTCTGCTTCCTTGCTTGTTTCTCAGTCTTTCATGGCGCAGCACTGAATCAAGCAAATCTCCTCAGGGGATGTGCATCACTCGCATGTGTTGATGCATGTGTGAGAGTGTGTGTGTGTGTGGTGGCAAGAGACAGACTGAGGGGGGAAGGAAAAAAGAAAGAAACGGAGAGATTGATTGCAGTGGTTGAAGTTTTTCCCGGCGCTGTGCTGGCTTTCCATCATCCAGCCATTTTAGATTCACAGACAACTGTGACAAAAAGGCGGGGGTAAAAAAAAGCAGGAATAACTCGGTGCATGTTTTTGTTTGAGATGAAGTTTATCCTGTAACGTTCAGCATTGCAACCAAACATTTCACAGTAAATAATAGCGTCGGAGGCGGAGCATTCATTATCCAGTTATTCCTTCTCGGAGGTGCTGCACGTGTGTGTGTGTTTGTAGTCTCCCACACACCCGAGCAGGATTTAGGAATGAAAGTTAAGCTAATGAGTTCTGCCGGAGACAAAATTGCTGCGGTAGAAAAAAAAAGGTGTGAAAAACAAATAGAGATGAGCTTGTTTGTGTGTGATGTTACTGTAGTGAATGAACAATAAGAAGGGAGTGTCCCTCCGTCTGCTGTTTTAATGATCCGACCAGACGAAGTTACTTGAAATTCGAGCCGTTATGCACACCTCACCAAGCTTAAATTCCATTACACTCATTTTTTATTTTACAGAGGGTGACATAAGTGGAGAAAATACTGAAGAGGAAAAAATGATTTTAGCAAAGGTTAGATAAATGTTGTCAACCGCCTCTTTGAAAAGGGCAGGAACATCTTTGTCCTCCCTCGGCTCAAGTGATGACGCAATTGCAGGGCAAATACTCGAAGCAAAGAGGAGCGGCGATCGCTTCCGCCTACGTTTTTGAAGTCGTGAACCTCCAGAACCTCCTCGGTGCCGTTTCCCATCCGGAAGATCTCGACGTGCCGAGCCGGGTCGATCTCCAGCACGCTTTCTGTCTCCACGCCATCCAGCACGGCCTTGTACTGGTGGTCATACACCTGAAAGCACAAGAAGAAGACGTCGATTGATATGATATTTTTCCTTCTGCTAAACAGAGGAAACACACTCGTGGAAAACATCAAAGTTTCAGCAGCAACCTCTGCTGGCACAGGAGATGCATTTTTTTCTGTTGGTCCGCCCATCAGCGGAGTGATTCACTTTCCAACAGGATGAAAAACATGAGGTCAAAAAGGCTGGGTAGCTCCTTGAAGAACCCACGAGGCTCCTGCTATCAGATGTTCCTCAAGAGTCAATGCCATGACCACAAAGACTTTTAGGATTCCTAATTATGAGAACAGCCCACATCATTCCGACAGCAGACGTTCGAAAGGTTCCTCATAGAGCTCCTCTCTTTTGAAGGTTCCTCAAAGCACCTTCAGAAGTTCCTCCACAGTTTCAGCAGGAAAAAGCAGCTCCTGAAGGATGTAGTTATTTTCACAGTGTGCTATGACATCCCTTCATGCGATCTCATTACCGTGCCCGCCGACATCGCCAGCTGCTAACAGCTGGTGTCACTCTGACTGAGTGAATAGCAGCAGCTAGCAGCGGCAGCAGCTGAGGATCTCGCCGAGTTCTTTCCTTTCTTGTGTCAAAGCTTCAGTCTAAAGAGAGAATTCCAGCTCCTGCGACCCGCTCAGCCGAATTTGTGGAGCACCAGATCGGCCTTAAGGGTACAAGACGAGGGAATCACAGAGCCGCCATTATCCAGGTTACAAGTCAAGTACCATCAAAATGAGCCCAAAGCTGTTATTGGAGGTTAAATTGTTGCTTATTGTGGCGTTTAGACTTTCCTGGTTCACTTAAATTGACGATCACAGCGCCTCACAATTTAACAACACTGCAATGAACAAAATATTAACCCGCCCGGACCTTTGCATCCTCGCACGGCCTCACAGTGTATTTTCTTATTCAAATAGAGCGGCTGTTGTACGTAGCGATGGCTGCTTCCTTCCACAGAAATACAACCAAGCCGAAAAGGTCCATGATTAAAGACAGAGGAAGCTATAAAAATAACATTTAAAACAAGCCACAATAGTGGACTAAATGTAAAATGTGAATGTGTTAAATTGTGGAAATAACTCTTAAATCTCTACTACCACACAAACACGAACTGAATAATTAAACTGAACTACTTTATTTGGGCAACTTTTGTTTGTTTGGTTTTTTCTGTGTCAGTAAGGCGACTTCATGGAAAAAAATAAAAACAACACCAAGACGTGTTGAATCTATCAGCGCATCGATGCAAACTGCCCAACACGCGTTATCGATTTTCTTCTCAAATGATGATTTACACCCGGAGTCAAAGTGATGAGAGCAACGGACGTAAAGAAAAACATGAACGTCGGGGGCCATAAAAACCAAAACAATAAAGAGCGCCCTGAAAGAGGATTACACGGCTGGTGTATCCGAGAGAGAGTGGCGGCAGATAAATCTGCGGGCTCATCACTATGAGTGATGCCTTTCATATTACACACAGGCATTGATCCAGTGCTGATCTACAGCTACACTTAGAGCCACGGTGCTGAGTAGAGCTCTCCCAGCCCCGATACAATCCCACTGATGGACTCTGAACGACAGCTCTATAAACTGCAATCACACGGCCAACATCACTTATAACAATCACTTGTGAAATTAAAATACACGTTGACACGCAGCGAGCACGAAAAGAGAGAAATGCATTGATGGGCGCTTGCCTGAAGTAACTAAAATAAAGAGTCGTCCGGCGCAGTTTGAGCTTTCTCTTCACCGCTGCCTTAAAGCTGTGTTGTTTATCACAACTGCTTGCTGTGTAGTGTTCCCGGACACGCATGGATAGCTGTTAAAATTCCCTGTCTGAAAAATGATTCATGCCCACCAGCTGAAAATATGCTATTAATATTTATGTGCGGGTTGTGTTATGATGAGAAATATATTGCGGAGTTCATCTTCATCTGTCTCAGTGGCAAATCAGAGGCTCGCCAATGAGACGCATGATTAATGAATACATTTGGATGGGAGTCCATCAGGATTTATATCCCCCATCAGAAACGTGAATGTCCTCCAATGCTCTGAGGCAAAATTAGCTCTCACTTTACACTTTCACATGCCGAGTATTTAGCACGCTGTGTGTCGGCTTACTTACAGTGTTTGCAGTTTTCAGGACATTTACTCGGAATCACACACACAGAGGAGATTTTCCTTCTTTCTTTGGAGGGAGAACAGAGTAATAATGATCCAATGGGGTATAATTCTTAATAGAAGATCACTGTTAGAATGGCACTGGCCTATAAATCTCCATTAACACGGGTCATAGTAGCCTCGGCGCCGGAGAGAAGTAGAACTTCAAATCGTTGGGAGAAGCCAAATTAAGATGGGCTTGAAATTTAAGTGTCAATTGAGCAGTTATGGATAAAATTGAGGCTATTAAACAGTCTGAAAGTCTGTGTGGTGAATTAAAGTTCTATTTTGGCATTTCTTTTATATTAACATAAAGGTGGAATGAGGGAATAGATTCTGCAGGCTTATTGATTTATACTAAAACAGTGAATTACATGTTCAGCAGGCTATCACTTTTGATGAAACTCCTGCAGTGAGAATCTCCCCGCCGCACCGGGTTGAAATAGATAATAATGTACTACAACAGTTTGACTTCACCTGGTTCAATAACCAAAGCTGCTGCCGTGCACTGTAATTGGCATTCTCAAAATAGAAATGAATAGCCTGCGTATGGCCTCTTTTGATACTTATAGACGCCTCAATACATTGGCGGCGTGATTTATGCCGCAATAAGGGGAAGGTTTGTGAACACAATAGAATATTTTTTGCCTCAGGGCAACACTGGCGATGGTTGGAATTAGTTCAAGCGCTGATTCTCATTATTTGCATTGCTGTTACAGTATATGTTTGAAATTGCACAATGGTGGATTTAAATATGAATCATAATTTACTTCTCTTATTCAATTTCTAAATAGCAGCTTGCAGAAACTGTCACTTTGGCAGAAAACTTAAAAAAAAGAACTTAACTAGCCTCCCCCATGACACCGAACAGGCAGATAAAAAGAAAACACATGGGAAATGTTCCAATTTATGTTAAATTCTGTACAAGGATTCTGAAAAGCGAATATGTGGCTCTGATATACTTGAAACTATTATTACATTGTGACATTAAAACTGCTGGAAGTTTTCTTGTTTTTTTCTTTTCCTTTGACAAGGAAATGTTTACTTGAGGTCTTTTCACTAACAGACGTTTCAACGAAAGATCGGACCATAAATAGAGCAATTATGGTGGAAAGGAAACAGAAAAGGAACAAATGTCGCCAAAGCAGTAGCACCACCTGCAAATACTAAACACAATTGGATGCTCATTGGCTGATTGGGTCAATGAGTTTCAGCAGCAAAGGTCGTCGCCCACTGCTGGCCATGAGAAACAATGCACTTTCTGATGCATTTAGTGAGTATAAAGATGCAACCTGCCAGTGGAGGACATTTGAGGGCTTTGACTGCATTGTTAGGAAAAAGGGCGAGTCATGGATGCACCGATGCTGGTGTACAAGGACGACACGACGAGAGACTGTGCTGTTTGCGTTAATCGAGTGTTCTGAAGTGGAGCACAACAAAGCAGCAAGAAGGCCACTACAAACACAATATATGAGAGAAAACATTTAATGCGAAAGAGAAATGGTATTATCAAATACTTCATTTGCAAGTTGTTTTAATATCTACACTGTGCAAATATTAACTTTCAGTGTTGAAATGATAAAAAGATTAACTTGAGGTTCACAGCAAATTTCTTCTCCTTCATAATATCATCACCAAAATCTCAATAAATTACTCGTCAATGTTGCCTTAATCACCTCTGAGGGGAGAAGCTGTCTGCTCGCTTCCTTGACTTTGGGCTTTTTTGGCAGCGGGTCACTGAGTTTGTGTTGTTTGGTGGAGGGAGAGCAGCCAGACTGAATAAAAACAGCCAGTTTGGTGGTTTAAAATCCAACAGCGAGCAGGAAAACGCTGTAAAGTTGAATGAAAGCTGCAGAGTCGGGCAGAAATCATCGGCGGGGTCATCCTATGTGACCCCTTTTCAGATTACTTGCGCTCATCAGATCCACTATTAATAAAACATTTATCGGTGCAGTTTTAATTATAGACATGCTCTTTAACCTACATGATGCAGAATAATTTTGAATTCATTTGACAACTTTCTTCCAGAGGAAAAAAAAAATCAAAAAAGAAAAAAAACCCACCCCTTGCAAGTTGTAACATCTACTCTTTTAATAACCACTATTTCAGAGGGAACTGTCTTTGCTAATGAATCCGGCCACTTTTTGAAAGGCTGCGCAGCTCTCTGAAATCACATTTCATGATTTGGGGGTTTTGACATCTTCAAAATTCAAACGAGTTTCCTGTCAGTAAGTGAAGTTTCCTACTGCGGCTTTACGCAACAGACTCTAATCTGGAGTTCGGCGCCGTCTCCCTGTTGTCTCACCAGCGTCGAGGCTTCAGAGAGCAGAGCGAAGACCAAAAACAACTCACAGGAATAAGAGCGGTTAGTTTTTAAGGAGGCAAAGCTGCAGACAACAACACAGCGACGCCTTTGGATGTTATTGTTAGTTTTCAAAAACTGAACAGCGCATTTGAACATGTCGAAGTTGCACAGCAAACAACCCGCCGCCGCGCTGAAATTCACATTGATTGCCAGAGAAACAATCCTGGCGAACCAAACCTTGTTATTTATTGGAGAAACTGCCTTCCATTATGTCTGCTATCCCTCCGGAACAGCTGGTCTTTTCTCACATCTCCAGATGCCTCCGACGCGCTCGCACGATGCAAAATGAGGAATTCAGATCTCCGCGGTGAGGAAAACACCCAGGCCAGAGAAGCATGAGGTGATCGGTGTGGAAGCCTTCGCAGACAATCCCTACACAATACAATTTACTACATCCAAGGCTCCTGTCTGAAGTGGTTCTTAACAACCGGTGCCTTAATGGTTTCAGACGCTGCCTCGCCACCGAGGGAGTGAATGAGAAGCGGCAGGCACAAGCCGGACCGCCGGCTTGTTTGCGCGAACGGGTTCCGCGGCGCCTTGCCCGAGGACATTAAGCAAAAGGTCACATAGATGCTGTTACAGGTGAGTGGGTCACAGCCGGCGCTGGCGGAGGGGTGGGGGTGGGG